>JARPRG010000208.1:87412-99803 GCA_031001745.1 Hartigia nigra
GCAGCAGCAGCAGCAAAACGATCGATCTGGGCTCTGATGCAAAAGAATATTTTCCAGGAAGGGACAGACAGTTTGTGGTTACGTTACCGGAAGAGGAGAGGATAGCATGGATATGGTGCATCATCATCGCGTTCGCCGTACCGGAATTCGGGACTCTCATACGTAGTCTTCGAATTTGTATCTTCAAATCCTGGAAGAAACCGCCTGCCTCCCATTTTCTTCTGGTATTCCTAATGGAGACCTTTCACGTGGTGGGACTGGCTCTGATGTTCCTCGCGGTTTTGCCAGAACTGGACGTCGTCAAGGGGGCTATGATAACGAATTGCGTGTGTTTCGTGCCGGGTTTGCTCGGTAAGTCGAATCTAAGCGAGCCCGGGTGCCCGGGTGCCCAGATTGCCAGAGAAATATTCATGAATCAACAAATCTTTCTTTCTCCCGATGACAATGCAGGACTTTTCTCGCGAAATAAAAATAAGGACGAGTCACGAAGATTCGTTCTGGTGCTGGTCGATCTGCTTGCGCTAGTCGCCCAGGCAACTGGATTTGTCGTGTGGCCCCTGCTGGACAGCGCGAAGCCCTCGGTCTGGCTGATACCGCCTGCGCTCATACTCGTCTCTTGCGGCTGGTGGGAAAATTACGTTTCCATGCAAAGTCCAATAGGTGAGTCCAGGTTCAATTCTCATGGTATCTGCGTGATCTTCTCACGGAAGAGAGAAACGATGATAACGTTAACGAATCCATGGATCTTTGCTCTACGCGCCTTCAGGAATTGTCAGGACATTGGGAAAGGTCAAGAAGGAACTCAGGCTGACGCGATACTTCACCTATATCTTTATGTCGGCCTGGAAGATCGTTGCCTTTTTGATCAGTGCCATTGTGATCTTGCACGTCAAGGGGGAGAACGTTGGACATCTCTTCTCCATGTTCGGCAGCGCCTTCGGCGATCACAAGATCACTGTCACGGCTGTGCAACCGGGCTCCATATCCGGCACGATACCTGATCTCTCTGATATCTTGAGAAACGGCGAGACCGAGACCATCACTGCTGAATTTAATACGCCAATCTACGTGCTTCTTTTGCAAATATTTGGAGCATACTTTGCATACATTTTCGGTAAGTAAAAGTACTCAAAGTCTTCTTTCCCGACGGACAATTGAGCGATTCATTCGTTTTAGGAAAATTTGCCTGCAAAATTCTCATCCAGGGATTCAGCTACGCCTTTCCGGTAAATCTGACGATTCCCGTATCGATTTCCTTACTGATAGCTGCGTGCGGAATTCGCAATGGCGATCCCTGCTTCTTTCACGGCACCATTCCCGATTATCTCTTTTACGAATCGCCGCCTCTCTACTTCCTCAACGATTTCGTCTCAAAGCAATACGCCTGGGTCTGGCTGCTGTGGCTGCTCTCGCAGACCTGGATCACTCTTCACATTTGGACTCCCAAATGCGAACGTCTGGCTGCCACCGAGAAATTGTTCGTGGTGCCCATGTACGACTCATTGCTGATAGATCAGTCTATGGGCCTTAACAGAAAGAGAGACGATCAGCCGGAGGTCAAGGTCGAGGTAGGTGCTCCTAGGTCAGCGAGCGTTCAATAATACGATGGGACTTGCGACTTGACTTTCCTGCTTTATTACTCGTCGTAGGATTTGGCCGAGATTGAGAAAGAGAAGGGGGACGGTGACTACGAGACAATTTACGAGCATACGGATGGCTCCAGCACGCCGCCATCTGCTGTGAAAAGTAGCGATCACGTTACTCGTATTTATGCCTGCGCTACCATGTGGCACGAGAATAGAGAGGAGATGATGGAATTTCTTAAAAGTATTTTGCGCCTTGACGAGGATCAATGCGCGAGACGCGTCGCCCAGAAGTACCTTAAGGTCGTGGATCCGGATTATTACGAGTTCGAAAGTGAGTAACGTCGAACTGGTTGCAACCAGCCGAAAAGATACGATAAGAGCCGCTTTTATTATAATACTGAGATTTACTGAAACTTGCACAGCTCACATCTTCTTCGACGATGCTTTCGAGTTGTCTGACCACGACGAGAACGAGTCTCAGGTGAATCGATTCGTGAAACTCCTGGTGGGTACTCTCGACGAAGCTGCGTCGGACGTTCATCAAACGAGAATGCACGTGAGGGCGCCGAAAAAGTATCCCACGCCGTACGGCGGTCGACTGGTGTGGACGCTTCCCGGAAAAACGAAAATGATTGCTCACCTCAAGGACAAGAGTAAGATTCGTCATAGAAAACGATGGAGCCAGGTACAGCAATCGAGTGAAGAGGGCGCAACTTCTTTTATTGACAATTTCTTTCTTACTTATCGATGCCGTTATCGATGACTCGCAGGTAATGTACATGTACTATCTACTGGGTCATCGTCTAATGGAACTGCCTATAAGCGTCGATCGCAAGGAAATCATCGCTGAGAATACGTTCCTGCTTACCCTGGATGGTGACATTGACTTTCAACCGGCTGCGGTGAAGCTTCTGATAGATTTGATGAAGAAAAATAAGAATCTGGGTGCAGCTTGCGGTCGCATCCATCCCGTGGGCTCTGGTAATCTAACCTAACCCTAACCCTAATCTTTCTTCTTATGCGAATTACAATCCGATGCGTCAATATGCGTTATACAATGTCTTCAGGTCCGATGGTTTGGTATCAGATGTTCGAGTACGCCATTGGCCATTGGCTGCAAAAGGCGACTGAGCACATGATCGGCTGTGTTCTCTGTAGTCCCGGCTGTTTCTCCCTCTTCAGAGGTAAAGCCTTGATGGACGATAACGTCATGAAGAAGTATACCACCAGATCGGACGAAGCGAGGCATTACGTGCAGTACGATCAGGGCGAGGATCGATGGTTGTGCACCCTACTCTTACAGCGGGGCTACCGCGTCGAGTATTCCGCGGCCAGCGACGCCTACACGCACGCACCGGAAGGCTTCAACGAGTTTTACAATCAGCGTCGTCGCTGGGTGCCTTCCACCATAGCCAACATAATGGATCTTCTGATGGATGCCAAACGTACTATCAAGATCAACGACAACATATCTCTGCCGTACATTTCCTACCAGATTCTTCTTATGGGTAAGCGGAAGAAACTCGAGAGTCAAACTCTGCGGATCTGGGAGACTAAAGACTTCTTCGTTTCGACATAGGTGGAACGATTCTTGGCCCTGGTACCATATTCCTCATGTTGGTGGGAGCCTTCGTAGCCGCCTTCAAGATAGACAACTGGACCAGTTTCTACTACAATATTATTCCCATTTTACTCTTCATGCTCGTTTGTTTTACGTGCAAAGCAAATATACAAGTGAGCCTCAGTTTTTATAAGAGAATAGAATGAGGACTCTTGTTACGGCCGATGAATGATTACGATTACGCCCTGTCGGCATTGACAATTGTGCGATCCATTGTTCCGTCCAGAGATGTTCTTGTAGGTCGATTGTGTACTGTGGCGAAGGTGCTTTTCACCTCCTCATCCTCTGTTTTTCAGCTTCTCTGCGCTCAGATATTATCAACGGCATATGCGATGATAATGATGGCAGTGATAGTGGGTACGGCCCTTCAGCTTGGCGAGGACGGCATAGGCTCACCATCTGCGATATTCTTGATATCTTTGTCAAGTTCATTCTTCATAGCAGCCTGTTTGCATCCCCAAGAGTTCTGGTGTATAGTACCTGGAATTATATACCTTCTGTCCATTCCGTCTATGTATCTGCTGTTGATTCTCTATTCCATCATAAACCTGAACGTTGTTTCTTGGGGTACGCGCGAGGTTCAAGTGAAGAAAACAAAGAAGGTTTGTCCCTTGTTGAAAATGTGCGGTGATGGGCCTGACATCTGACAGCGACGATGATGGTGGTGATGGTGATGGTGACGGTGATGGTCATGGTCATGGTCATGCTCATTGTACTTATTGCTTATCCGTTCCGTTAAGAGTAACGTTCATCGGAAGTGTAACGAGAGTTACCGATCGCGTATCCGGTGCACTAACGCTTTCCGGCAGGTCTACGTGGCGGCGGTGCTAAGCGTCGTTTACGGATTCGTTATGATCTCGACGATCATCGCCATTCTGATTAATATTTCCGAGGAGGGTTGGTTCTCTCCGTCAGCCATGTTTCTATGCATGGTAGCCACGGAAATGCTAGTAACGAGCTTTCTGCATCCGAAGGAATTGAACTGTCTATTATGCGGAATAATCTACTATATAACGGTACCTTCAATGTATATCCTGCTAATCATGTACTCCCTATGCAATCTTAACAACGTTTCTTGGGGCACGAGGGAAGTCGAAACGAAGAAGACTGCTTCGGTAATTATAGTTGCACATCAACTGATCATCCGACTAAAAGGCGTTGTACTAACCAGTCAATTCTTCACCTATACTGCCGGGGAAATTATGCTTTGTCGCTCTTGATCATCCACTAGGAACTCGAGCAGGAGAAAAAGGAAGCCGAGGAAGCCAAACGGAAGGCTAAACAAAAATCGTTGTTGGGCTTCCTGCAAAATGGAGCTGGAACGAACGAGGACGATCAGGGATCCATCGAGCTCAGTTTAGCTGGACTGTTCAAGTGTATGCTCTGCACCCATGGAAAACCCTCCGACGAGAAGCAGCAGCTGGTCGCCATTGCCGAGTCTCTTGAACAATTGGGAAAGCGACTGGAAACAATCGAGAAGTCTCTATCGCGAAGAACATTTAAAAGCTAAGCCATCCGAAAGACGCTTCGCTCTAACATGAATAATCCTTCGCAGAGCCGTCGACCCGCACGGACACGTGATAGGAAGGAGACGAGCTTCCTCGAGCGGTTCTCGGGCTGCCGATCACCTGGGTGCCATTGGCGAGGATCCCGAGTTGGACGAGGTACGCGACAGCGACACGGAGACCATCGCCAGCCACAATACCGAGAACAATCGCGAAGGCAACTTCCTGACGAGTCCTTACTGGCTCGAGGACGAGGGTCTGAAGAAGGGCGGCGTTGACTTCCTGTCCGTCCAGGAGGAACAATTTTGGAAGGATCTACTTGGGAAGTATCTCTATCCCATCGACGAGGACAAGGCTGAGAAGGTAAAATTCCACTCGCACGGAACCCTAATCGCTCGGTCACGGGCGCTCTCTTAATATCTCTTGGTATCTATTGGATTCGTTCAGATCGAAAATTACGAGAAAATACTCGGCATAATTCGTTTGATACTACGTTCTTCTTGTGATATTAATAAAACTGCTGATTGCATCAGGCCCGAATCGCTAAAGACCTGAAGGACCTACGTGACCAGGCTGTCTTTGCCTTCTTTATGCTGAACGCCCTCTTCGTCCTGATCGTCTTTCTACTGCAGTTAAACAAAGATTTGCTTCACATTAAGTGGCCCTTCGGTATCAAGACTAACATCACCTATGACGAGCATTCCCAAGAGGTAATTCACGCTCCGTGGATGGTCGCGCGCCGACTGGCGGCTTCTCCGAATAAATACGATAAAGCCACAAAGATTATCCTGACAGTGACAGGAAGAGGCGCGGAGTCTCTGGCCAAAGGACGAGAGAAGCGACAAGCCAACGTGCCTGCGTCCACACACGGAGCGCTTCTATTATTTGACTAATCGTAGGAAATTTTCTTTGACTCCCTACAGGCTCGCATAGCTGCCGACTTGATCGAGCTGCGGAACAAGAGTGTATTCGCGTTCTTAATGTTCAATGCGTTGTTCGTTCTGATCGTATTCTTACTGCAATTGAACAAAGACCAGTTGCACATAGTCTGGCCACTCGGGATCAAGACAAACATCACCTACATAGAGGAAACGTCGGAGGTACTGCGGTATCCCGGAAGCCTCTCAGCCTGAGACTAACTTTCGGCGTGTCCCCTCTCGCTTCTCTGCGCTTTGGGACACGCCAGGCATGGCTGCTATGTGCTGCTGATTTGCACTTGCTCGCTCAAACTCCTCCTCAAGTTCTCTGTACTGTCAATAACAATTGTTCGGATAATTGTCGCCAATGGTCAATAATCGTAAGACACTACTGCACTGGTTCCTGGCTCTTCTCGTTCGAGCACACGATAAATCTCCATTCTCGAGACGATCGTCAGCGGCGCACCAAGAGCGTAACTTCCCCTGGAGCATAAAGATCACTGGAGGCACGTTCCTCCGTCACTCTGGGATCTTTCTGCTCGACGGAAGTGATCGCTTCGCGTCGCTCCTTACAAAAAATATACTTGTGCTCTACCTAATTTAAGACACACTAATCTCACTCTCGCTGATACTCGGCACGGTGATCGACGGAGTTACACTTGGTTACCTGTGTTTTGTGTCTAACTACGGTGTGCATGTGCTGGGCGCGTGGCTGCTCTTCCTTGGTCTTGCACATTTTTCCATTTTACACGATGTTTATACTATAGCTATTATAACTATAATTTAAAAAAAAAAGGAGAGCAGACATGCAGCACGTGGATAACTTTTTACATGTTGCCTTGAAAGCCTCTGTGTCCCTTCCTGTTTTCTCAACTGGTCGTACTCGCATTCCAGGTACACATCAGCAAAGAGTATCTGCAGCTCGAGCCCATCGGTCTGGTCTTCGTCTTCTTCTTTGCGCTGATCCTGATCATCCAGTTCACCGCCATGCTGTTTCATCGCTTTGGAACCCTCGCACACATTCTGGCGAGCACCACACTCGACTGGTATTGTTGTAAAAAGGTAGGCGTAGAAAAAGATGTTTCCAAATACTTACTTAACCATACTTTACTACCTAATAATTGCAGGCGAAGGATCTCTCGGAAGAAGCATTGCTGTCGAAGCACGCTGTGGAAATAGTGAGGGATCTGCAGAGGCTGGACGGCATGGAGGGTGACTACGACGAAGGTAGTGGCAGTGGCCCTGGAAGACGAAAGACTATTCGCAATCTAGAGAAAAGTCGTAGGAAGACTCAAGCCATCAATACGTTGGACGTCGCTTTCAGGCAGCGTTTCTTCAGCATGGCGGAGGGAGGCTCAGGTGGGTACCGATAGTTTACGGCATAAATTTTCAATTGCCATCAGGTTCTGGCTTTCAATTGATATTCTTTTATTGTCAATATCATTGTCAATATTGTCAGGTCTACCGCGGAATATGTCGACGCGTCGATCAACCAAGGCCTTCAAGGCATTCGAGGGTCGTAGGAACAGCATAATGGCGATGCGACGCAAGTCTCAGATGCAGACGCTGGGTGCCAACAACGTCTACGGGGTCGCAGGGAATCCTTTGGGGATCCAAGGAAGGCCGACGAGAAGCAGTCAGATATCGGTGAAGGATGTCTTTGAGAACCATACTGGCCAAGTGAATCCCGCATACGAGGCCGAGGAGAGTCCCAGCAATAGTCTCAGAATGCAACCACGAAGTCAGGTCACCTGGAGGGACGTCAGCTCGAAAATGTAACGGATCGTGCACTGACGTTACTCCTTCTCTCCTTATTCTGAATCGAATATTTCGAATCCTTTGAGCCGTAAACACTATTTTCATTGGCGTGTCTATCCTTGGATATTTAAGTCATGACTGTACTTAGATGTGAGCGAGTGCGCGCGTGTGTGTTTGTGTGCGTGCGTGCGTGTGCTTGAAGATTGCGCGGAGTCAGTAGTAATGACTGTCTGTGCTACAACTGAACGATTGTTTTAACATTGAAGAGCAATACGACGTCGAACGGCGCACGAGGGTAGCCCCGCTTCGACGCATAGCGCATCTTCTTAGAAAAAGTAAATACAATATCTGAATTTTGAATGTGAATGTCTTTACTTGATTATCACGCAATCGGTCGACTGGGCGGAGAGCGCAATGCTTGTGTCGTTAGAAGAATATACGCCAGCATCATGTAGTTTTCCAGGACTCGTCGCATTGTCATTCCGTGAGAATAACTTTGCGAAGGGAAACAAAGGGCCGAGATGGCATAGAATAGATGCCCGAAAAAGGACAAATGATTTTCCTCAAGTAATCTACAAGACAATTTGCGCATGTTTTCTATTCAAAGGTCCAATAGGTAATAATAGGTCCAAGGACTTACCCCAAAATTCCTCCAAACAATATACAAAGGGTGTATCGATGTGCATTCGTAACATCGATCATTCTTCTAATATAACTCGATCGATAAAGGACTCGAAGCCTGTCTATCCCTCGCGTCCTTGGATTGCAAAATAGTTCAAGAAGAACTAAGAAGGAGACGATGCAGAAGCCAAGAACACGGTGGCCATGATGAAGACAGAGGGAATAAACGAGAGCACCGATACTTATCGTAGCACAAGAAATGTCGAACGCACTTCTTCCTGTCGTCAAGTCATTCGTCGACTCAAGGTACAATGACTGCGGATCGATAGCTGAAAGAATTCATGTAAAGCACGACTTCGGCTAGAGAATTCACAGGCACTCACGGTAAGTCTTCTCGAGGAGAGCATACGTGAGGATGTTCAAGGAGCGAGTACCCGTCGCCATTATGCCAACCGTAGCCCACAAAAATTGGGGCAAGAGCCTCGAATATCTCGCGAAGGAGTGTCTCCTTAGTATGTGGATACACGAGCCCGATCCTAACAGTAAGAAACCGCAAGAAATTACGGAGGCTGCTAACATTTTCAGAATTCTCGAGCGTCAAGCCAATGGCAACGGCAGAGATATTCGCCATTTTACCGGAAATAGCTGTCTTTAATGTGCCGACGTACATTGACTTTATAACGGCTGACGATCGGAATACCATCCCGAGTGATCCTGTCTGATCCTGACAGCCGGTATCTTCAATTCATAGAATGCACCATATATTCAAACAGCTCCTACCGTTAAAAGACGTTTTATTTTAAAAGTGCAGATTTTACTAATGACAACGAAAGTACATTTTTTACACGTTATTCTTTATAGGACTGACTTAAAGAAGGAAAAGACGGAGAAGCTAAAGACATCAATACAATCAATAGTCTTTATTAAACTTTTATCTTTTCAAAGACTTTGTCGAACAAGTAAAAATATAAATGTTTGTGTTTGTGTTTGTGTATGCATATATCTGTAGGTCCATTTACGAGTGTGATATGGGATACCGCTAAAAACGGAATATATATGGCATCGAGTTTCTCGATACCGCTGGAGGCACCAAGTGGATATCGAATCCTGTACGTTTCGCTAGCGGATTGTAACGCGTACGTTCCTAATTACAGATCCTTCAATGTCAGCACCGTGAAAATCTCGAGAAAGCATAGATTGTATTGAATCAGATCCATATACGGTACGTCGTATTTATCACAAAAATCCTCCAAGAAGTAATGCGTAAATGCATAGGAGACTGTTAGACTTACAACACCAAAATGACCACTTTGTATGGATGTAACAGTTAATGCTAACAATTGGAGGCTCACAACCATGTCCATCCAGCGAGGACATGCTCTCTCTTTCAGTGCTAGTTCATAGATTGTAGGAAGACATCCAAGTATCAATAGAATCAGTCTTATTTCTGCACTTACGCCACACCCGTGCAGAATTTCAGTAGTGAAAAATATAAATGGTATTACGTTGGCAATTGTTGTGAACCATGTATAGAGGCTCCTAAGGAACTTGTTGCTATCGGGACTCCCTGAAGCAAAAATCAAATGAGGATACAGCATGAATTATACGCAAGACGATCTTTATGATAGCATTATTGGCATTTACCAAATCTGAGTACACCCAGGAGAGAATGGAAGAGTAGAATTTGAAAGGCTTTAACGGCCCATGCCTTGTCACTGCCACGAATAGTGAAACCTCCAGGAAATTGCTTCAAACATGCAGCACTGACACCCAGCTTAACTAGGTGCGCGAGGACAGTTGCCGGATGGATCATGACTTGTTAAATATTTCCAAGGTCGTAATCGAGGAGTCTTTGGCCCACCGCCCGTTGACGAGGACTCAGTATCGTGCATGCCAAAACACCAGCAAGTCTTCTCTTTACGAGGCCTCTCCTTCGTACCACTAGTGCGGCCAGTATGGCCCAATTTAGCCCCACACAATAATACAAAGTAAAATAAGAAGCTGCAGCAAAACCGGCGCCCGGCCTTCACCAGCATGTACTGTCCAGACTGTCCTGCTGTTCAGTGTAGAAGTGTAGTCACTGGTAGTCACTGAGCGGTTCTGCGCATTTCGACAGTACAACGTCACCAGAGCCTCTCTACTCTGATTGGTTGGTAGGTTTACTGGCGCACGTGATGTCATGGGAGCCTGCGCGATCTAGACCAAATTACGATCGCTAGTGGCCGCACCTTGTCTATTCGTATCATACTGTAATGTACTGTTCGGTATTCCGCTGCTGTTCTTTATCCAGAGTAGCGCAGTACGTGCAGTACGTGTTACGTCAACGAGATCCAATGATATTAGGAGACGCAAAGTGCAATCAAATACAATCAAATGCAATACTCTCTGACAGACTTTGCTCAGTGCTGTCACCTCTCGGAAAATGGAAGTCACTTCCGAGACAGGCGAATCGCAAACGCGCCAGTAAAAACTGCAGTGAAGGCAGAGACGCACAACCTGGGTTGCTGGCCACTTTGCACTGTTCTTAACATAGAAAGAGTGCACGGCTGCTAGAATCTTTAGTGTCCGCTCCTCTTGTCAAAATGTCGACAACGGAGACCACAAGTCAAAGACCAAGACTCAAGTACGAAGGAAAAGTCATATTGGCACCGATGGTTCGCATCGGGACACTTCCCATGCGGCTTTTGGCTCTCGACTACGGCGCCGACATAGTCTACACCGAGGAACTGATCGACTGGAAACTCCTTCGCTCGATACGTCGTCAAAACGGTAGGTAAAGTACTCTCTCTCTCTCTCTCTCTCTCTCTCTCTCCTTTATCGACTTAACATCATTGCTCGAGCTGGTGAAGGTGCTTCGTCACGAATGGGTCAGAATGGGTAGACGGGGTAGACGGGGTAGACTTGAAATTCCGGACGTAGTCCATAAGATAGCACTGCAACAAGAAGAGGAAGAGACGTAACGTCTCACGGCTGGCCTGTATTAATTTTCATGTTTCCTTCTCGTTACAGAAGTACTTGGAACCGTCGACTACATCGATCGTACCGACGGCACCATTGTCTTTCGCAGTTGTCCTCGTGAAAAAGACAAAGTCGTCCTCCAGTTAGGCACATGCGATCCTAAGAGAGCGCTCCAGGTGGCACGCATGGTGCAGCACGACGTGGCTGGTATAGATGTCAATATGGGATGCCCTAAGAAATTTTCCATCATGGGTGGAATGGGTGCTGCTCTCCTCACGAACCGAGACAGGGCAAAAGACATTCTCACTGCGTTGGTCAATGGAATCGGTATTCCAGTGACATGTAAGATTCGAGTACTCTCGAATATCGAAGAAACCCTTGAGTTGTGCAAGAATCTCGTCTCCAGCGGAATATCTGCCATTGCTGTGCACGGAAGGACGACAGACGAGAGGCCTCAGCATCCGAATCGTAACGATTTTCTTCGCGATATCGCCGAAAGATTGCCGATACCTGTAATCGCGAATGGCGGATCCAAAGAGATAGAGAGTCATCGTGATATTTTGAAGTTTAAAGTCGAAACCGGATGTAGCAGCGTGATGCTCGCTAGAGCTGCGCAATGGAATTGTTCGATTTTCCGAAAAAATGGTATTCTGCCAATCGAGGATGTAATAAAGGCGTATCTCAAGTACGCCGTAGATTATGACAATTCGCCGTCCAATACGAAATACTGCGTGCAGAATATCCTGCGCGATCTACAGGAAACACCGTTGGGTCGAAAGTTTCTGGACGCCCAGACATTGGAACAAATATGGTAAGCCATTGATATCTTATCGGCGATCGGCATGTTAACAAGATTTTTCACTGTTGTAGCGATGTGTGGCAGATGGGAGAGTATTGTCGTTCGAAGCGTAAGGAGTATCACGAAAATGGTCTCCAGGGTAGATTCCAGGTGGTCCCGATGTCGCTTGAGAATTCCAGAGGCGTAAAGCGAAAATACGATGATAACGATGTTATTGTCATGAACTGTTCCTTTCTTAGAAATAATTACGCGTCCGACATGGACTTACCAAAGACTCGGCTGCTCAAGTGGATCCGAGAGAATAAAAAAGAAATGCCAACCTATGACACTTGGAAAGAAGACAAACTTTTTCGATCCATTGTTCTCGTGGATCGTAAAAAGTATAGTTCGTCCTTCTGGTAGAGTCTCGAATACCCACAGTTGGCAGTACGTGTACTTTTACTGCTTGACTCTGAAATTTTCTTCTTCTTATTATTAGGGAGAAAAACAAAAAGTGGGCCGAACAAGGAGCCGCATTGGTGTCACTTTGTTCTCTTGGAGTGATCGACACGAGAGCTTTGATTCGTAGCGGAAATCTTTTGGCCTGATCGTGAACGATGCGTCGCACAGTATCACAGTATCACAGT
>JARPRG010000209.1:0-84185 GCA_031001745.1 Hartigia nigra
TCAAGTCGGCACGAGTTATCATTATCCGATAGCAATAATATTTATTATTTCAGTTATTAGGGTCAAATGGAAAAAAATAGAGGGTATGCATGCGTATCTCAATTCGAAAAAAAATTTCGCCCTTATAGCCTGGGACACCCTAATGTACATATTATATATGATTAGTTAAATCAAAATTAAGACTCAGCTGGAATCACGTAGAACTGCATAAAAGAGAATGACTATTTCAGATGACTGACGAAATTAGAACAGAAATGAAGTATTATAAGCAGTTAGCAATGGCAGTAGAAGAGAAATTAAAAACATTGGAAATTGCCAAAGAAGCTGAGATTAACAAGTGCAAAGGGGATTTTCTAAGAGATTATAAAAAATATATAGAGGACAGAAGTGATTCCATGGATTCTACTGCTGATAATTCTATAAATATTGAATCGGAGAGCAACTCTGTTGATACAACACCCAATACTATAACTGTCATTGACTTTCAAACAAAGGAAGAAAAGAAGACTAATGAGAAAAGCAATCTTGAAAGCATGGATGTGAGCATTACTGAATCTGTACCAGAAGCAATTAATGGTCGACGGAAATCAATATCAGATGAAGAAACTGTTTCAGGTCCCAATGAAATCCAACTAATTGACAGTATAAGTTCTGATACAGTTACTGCGAGTACAGACTTGAATCACTATTTAAATGAAACTATATCAACCAGACCTAACACTGCTGAAACAACACCAGAGACTTGGAAACCAGAAGTGCCTAAAACTTTGGATATTATACCAATAACTGTAAACGCACCACAACCTTTGGAGAGTAAATCAGTGTTAGGATACACTGAATCAATTCACGTGGAGGAGTCCACATTGGAAACTCCAAAATTAGTTCGACAAGGCTCTTATGTTTTGGAAACTCCAAGTCCAATGCTTCTAGCACATTTACAGACAGAACTATCAAATACGGCTTACGTTCCCACAATGTCACATAACACAATAAAACGTAAAGAGTGGAACATCACGCAAGCTAAAACGGAGTGGGAAAATCAAATTAAAAATAATGAGTTTGTTGTTTCGGATACCTCAAAATCTAGAGCAGAATCTAGGCAGAGAAGAAGCAGTATATCGAATACCAATAGCCAAAGAACATGTAAGTCTGTTGCTCATACAAGAAATCGTCCTCTTGGCATGCGTCAAAGTACAAGATCAGTCGATTGCATCCAATCTATGCTTGCAAAGGAGTATCGAACTAAAGGTACCAATAGCAAAAATAATTATGGTCAACGATGCAGTCCTAATACAAGTAATGTTTTGCAAAATTACAGTAAATGGAAAACCAATAACAATGTATCCATTTTAAATCTGGCTAATAAATTAGGAGGATCACTAGGAAGTCTTAGCAACATAAATACGCAATCATATAGATGTATCAATAAGGAACATACAGAAGATATTCAGCAAAATAAAAACTTTAATAATGATTCCATAAAGGACAGTGAAACACGTAATTCAACAAGTCCATTGAAATCAGTGGTGACGTCCGAAAAGTTACTAACTATTTTTAAAGAGATACAAGGTGCACACGAAAAACAAATGGCAGATCTGATGGACAGACAGCGAAGAGAACAATTCAATATGCAAAAGGAATTTGAGAGACAACAAATACTTTTGTTGACACAGATTAAGAAAACGTTTCCTGGAATCTCCATGGCTTTATTTACAGAATCAAATTCGAATACATTTTTGGATAAGTCAATACCATCATCTCATGAAATATCTATGGATATTTCTCGAGAACTTACACAACAGGAAGAAACTGAAAATTTATCAGAAGCTTCACGAAAAGTAAATAAAGTACAATGTTCGGAAGAAAAAACTCATGCAACAGTCATGAAGTGTCCTCTGGATTATATTTATCCTGCAAATGGAGTCTGCCATTCTAGGCAACATGAACGAACTAGTAGTCAGTCTACGCAAACCTCTGAAGATGAGAGTGTTTCCAAAACTGATGACTCGTCATCAACAAAAGATGTAATAACACAAAGTTATAGTAATGACGATTGCACTAGTAATGAGAAACAATCTAACAGCTCAGAACACAGGCATTCCAACGTTATCAGACAACTATTTCCACTGGATAGTAGAACGACGCATGTACCAGTACCAGATAATACTTTATATACAGAGAACCATGTATGTCGAAATCACAATTATTTATTCTCTCTATTGTATCCTACCTTTACGCTATTCTATCAATTTTCCAGATTCGTGCAGCTACGATAATAAATGCATATGCTAGAGGCTACTTGGTACGTAGAATGATGAAAACGGAGAATGTCATTGCTTTAAAAAATACTTACAAAGAAGCACTGCATTGTATGCTTAAGTTACACGTGGATGCACCACTGAATTTGCCAGAACTTAATTTCCATCAACGCCTTCAATTACAGGTAGTTTTCACATTTTTAATTAAGTACTGCAATATTTTTTAAACGTTACAATGCTCTTGATAAAGAACAAAAATTTCGATTAACCATTGTACTTTATAAAAGTGTGATGCAGCTTCGATGAATATAGTGGAACTGTTTGCACAATGTCCTTCGAAGAGGATGCAAGTGATTGCACATGATCGTGAAATCAAGAAATCTCGACCAGAACGACCAAGTTCGGCAAGATCATTTTCCTTCGCAACGCAGCGAACGCTTGCAAGAAAAAAACTTAAGGAGTATGATTCTGCATAACATAATAACATAATAACGCGTGTTTTTCAACGGTCCATTGTTTTAAATAAATTTTGTGTTTTAATTGATACATTATATAATTTGTATTATTTCGTATGTGATATATCGAGCTATCCCACCGAGTTCATAATTTTTGAATTGTAACTACACAGTCTGATTAACTTAATTACTATGTATCTTTTAAAAGTACGTTATGTTTCTTCTATTTCTTTATTTAATCACTAATAACAATCAAGTTGATTGTTTTTTAATTCTATCAGAAAAATTATATTGTTTGTTCCTAAATTTTAATATATATCTCTTTCAGATTGGGAGAATATCAAACACCTCCAGTGAGTCGACCCTCTTCATCCAGGACGAGATGCCAAACTTGGGCTTCCCAAACGAGGGAGAAGTGTTCGCCTAATATATTACGTGAGTGAATACATATTTTTTGACATATTACTATATATGAAAATAGTAAATATATTGGATACTAGTATAGTATAGTACTAGCATGGACGAATCCAGAGTATCCGCGATGCGAACAACGAATAAATTGTTCCAGCTCAAGGTATAAAAAGAAGTACCAGTGTAGGAACGGTGCGCAAGCCATGGCGATAAAAAAAAAAGACACTGAAGTGCCTTTCAAAGTTTAATATAACTCAGCAATTTGTACAAATTTTACTGCGTTTAATGTGGGAATGAAAAATAATACGAAATTTCACCTAGTGCCTGATACGTATAATTTTTAATAAATTTATTTGGTATACATTCGTGAAAAATAAATAGTAAATGGTGCGCTATTGCATTACTGTGATACGTGAATTGAATTCATGAACACTTTTGTTTAGACTTGTATTGATAATTTTTTACAGCAAGAGCAATAACCGTACGAATAATTATTTCTCAAAACTAATGCAATAAATAAGTATACATTATAAATAGAAAGGCTTGAAGTTAGTCCACAAGGGAATACACAATTACAATATAAACGCCACAAGGATACACGATATGCCATTGATAATACAAGAATAGGTGGCTTTTGTGAGTACAACTATTGTTCTGTCAATAGTTATTTATTCATAAGTGCAGATTTTAGATTGAAGAATTTGTCCCTTGGTATGCTAAGTTTCAGTTTTTCATGGTATAGAAGAACAATTATTTTATTATCTGTAAATTGTAAGTCCATTAGTTGTGTTTTGTCCCATTATTTATGAATTATTTATAAGAATAAATGTTTTTAATGTCATAAATATTTTTGTATTCTCGAATATCGTGTTTATTTTGCAGCACATTTTAAAGAGAAACTTTCTGATCACAAGTCGATGTTAATTATAGATTATTACATTTAATATCAGTTAAGCTTCCAAGCAACAATATGTAATATTCGTATTGATTAGATCTATACTATAGGATGCAAGCTATTTTTTTAATTTGAAACACCTAAAACGCTTTATCAGCTATTTATATTAAGTACTGGTGTTACATGAATTAATTTATAATATTTGTATGCACGAATGGAATTGTAAATTACATAAGAATCTTTTATTTTACATTAACTGTATTTCAATAGGAATTTAAGTCGAGTGCTTGCCATTAGTGAAAGATAATCTACTCTAACGAGAAAATTAGAATTAGCATATGAGTGAGTAATATGGATTTCTGTTTAAAAAGAAATGAAACTTTATCTTAAGGAATATTGATTATAATTAGGAAATAAATACATTTCAAGTATAAGATACTATTTGTGTTTTAAAAAGATACACCTATAATATAGGATACATTCAAATAGCTGGAACATCGTCGTAACAAACAATTTATTATTCAAATTTATGGCGCCACAGCAGACGTTTAGCAAAAATAAAAATCTAACAAAAACTATTTACAATATAAATGATTTCATCTTTTTGGTAGTGTTTCATTGGAAAACATTTTTGATTCTAAATAAACGTGCTATTGGTCAATAGAATTATATATTTATTAGGGGTATTTCTAGTTGTTCAATATAAGAAGTATGCTGTATTATCGACCAAAGAGATCGTTGTGTTATGTCCCGGCCTGGTAACAAATAACACCATCTCGATTTAGCGGCGGGTTTAAATACAAAATTAAGATAGAGTCACAATTTCCTTTGTAAATGAGACTCCAATATATTCAGAGGTCTAAATCATCATCATCAGCTAGATAAAATAGATATACCCTAAATAATTTGGAGAAAGTCTCTTAGCCAACACACGTGCATAAACAATCCAACAGCGAACAACACGGGCACAGGCCATTTGTTATTACTTTGGCGGACACAGGGTAATATATTACCCGAGCCATATGTCCGCCAGAGTGTTAAAACATCTAGAGTTTTGTATGTATGAGGAACCCGGAGGACTGTAGCCTTTAAGATCAGCGTAGAGAGTTCGATTTCTGGTTTTCAAGGGTTCATGTCAAATCGTACCTTAGAGTCTATTGTTCAGTAGAGTAGCTTGAGTTAGGATAATCATATTGTAACCAGAACAAATAACGTCAGTTATAGTGCTCTCCAAGTAGCATTCGCATTATTGTTTCTGAAACCCTTTATTAACATTTAACAATAAATATCTTGATCGTGAGAGAATTGTAATCTAATCGGGGAGATTGGACTTCGTTGGAGTGCTTATCAGAGCTTTGGTGGCTAACGAACCCACTTCGCCAGATTCACGCTGTCGAATCTGCCGCGAAACGATAGTGGCGACAACTGGCGACAACCAAGACGTTACAGTTGCATGTAAAGAGGTAAAGTGCACGGGATTATCTAGTGTTGGAAAGAAACAGAAAGAAACGGATACGCATAGGTTTGACAGCGTGTTAAAGATGATTTGTCAGAAATTGACATTTTAATCAAAAATATTACTTTGCCAGATTAGCATCTGCTGCATGCAGGTAAGTCTTTACGTCTGTATTTTGTGACAACTAATTAATGATTAAATACGTATTCATCATATAACCTCAAAATTGTTCAACGTCAACCTTAGCTAAATTTCTTCGTCACAGAATTACTATGTACCCAAGGTCGAAAAGGTAACAAGAAACGAAGATGTGTGACAATGTCAATAATAATCCCTTCGCTGGTTTATTTTCAACGGTTAACGACGCCGCGTCGTTCTCGCAAATTCAGAACAGTGTTGATGATACCGCTAACGATGTTGAAAGATCGGTTAACGAAACTGAGCACGACCCACCCTTGTCAGAGTCTGAATCGTTGAATATTCCGCAAAGTAATTCACTCGAAGACAAACTTATTGATGATGTATTTGGCTTGACATTAAAGAAAGAGGGAAAGGGTATATCTGCGAGACAATTAGTCTTTGTCGATACAGACTCTATAGAACATGCTGTGTTTGAACGACTCATGTTGCCTGATCCAGAGTCAAAGCTTGTACCTACCGAGCGTCCAAAAGGCATTGCTTTGGACAGTCATGTTGTACAAACTCAAATCATACCATATCTCTTTGAGAGTTTCTGTAGACTACAGAGGTACAAAGTTGTTGAAGGAATGATTGAGACAGTAAACAATGTTGCCCAAATTATTTTGAGAAATGCTGGTACAGCTCTGCAAGAGCCTGAACTCTTTCAAGGACAAGACGTAAATACTTTTTTATTATAGATTCTTTAAAACATCATTCAGTAAGCATATTTTGACCAATACACAATGTTCCTGAAATGACATATTTCTTTTAGATCCATGGACAGTATATTGCTCTATTTATGGACAGCAACACAATAAACCAAGATTTGTCATCATTTACTTGTGGCATAGTCTCACAAATGAACTTAGAGAATAATGACAGTTCAGAAACTGTTATAAGGGCAGCATTTAGCCCTATCCTTGATATCATACATATGGAAGCAGCAAAGAGTAATCTCTTGATTTTTAGACAGTACTGGTTCACTCTCCTACAAACATTTGCGTTATCGGAATTCTTAGCAAAGTTAATTATCAGTCATAGTACTCCAAAATCTGGTCAAGGTCGAGCATATGCAGACACACTGTTGGGTGCGCTGTTAAGTCTTAGTTGTCTTCCTAAAACTATTGAGGCTCCGTTTGATTTCTTTGATAAACCTTTACAGCAGGTGTGTAAACAACTGGAAATATGTTGACGAAGTGAAGTTTTATTAAAGTTTCCTCTGTGAATTTTCGCGAGCTCTGTATTAATAAGCTGTTTTCGTTGTAGCCAAGTGCCGCTGTAGAAGGCAATATATGGACAGCTTTGGATGCTTTGGGTGAATCTTTGCATAAAGTTTTCCACTCACTGTTAAAATATTCTGCCGAATTACGTCATTTAACGTTACAATGGATAGGGAATTGTTTATACACAAATGCAAATCGTGGTAAATTATGGAATTCACACAGCGAGATTTCTGTCGGTGCTGTACTATCTGTTTCCGATGGGTTCATACTGAATTTAGGCAATATTCTACTTAGACTGTGTCAACCATTTTGCGCCAAATTAGGCGACAGTAAAATATTGAGAATCGATCCTACATATTGTGCGATAGAGGTAGGTACGTTTTGTAATATAAAAAAAGCTTTACATTTCTGACTGATAAAAGTAACGAGAACTTCTTTTTTTAGGCGAAAGACGATAAAGAAAGTCGAGTGCGTGGCTTGCACATGAAAGGCATGACTGCGGAAACTTGTCTAATTCCAACACCTGAGGGAGAGACCCGACCTGTAGCAGATTCCTACGGATTTGTCACAGAATGCTTCTTTCTGACGCATCGTGCTTTGGATTTGGGCTATCGAGTGGTTTTAGATAAGCTTATGAGGTAGATTTAAATTTCATTTATATAACTTTTAAGTTTATATACTACTTTATATACTACTCGGATATATATATAATTTTTTAATCTGACTATCTTTTATTAGGACTAACCAAGACTTAGCAAGAATACAAAGAGTTTATAACGACGCACAAGTTGGTGGTGGCTCTGAAGTATTGGAAGTGCTCACTCACAAAATGGAAATGGAGATGACGAAGTAAGCAGAACATTTTTAATATTTCATTCCGGAGAAGGACTAATACATTTTGCGTTGCCAGGTATTTGTCATTAAGGGCTAGTCTACTTGTACCGGAAATGCTAAGTCTTTTAGCAAAGTTTCATGCTACAACTGCAGAGTGGCTAATGCAAGTCAATTTGGATAACGTTAAGATCCAGGAAGCCGAACGTGCCTGTTATGCTCCAAAAGAATTTAAACCTATCATATTCCCATTGCCGGATACAGTTCCAGACACATTAAGGTACAGCGATTAATACATTTTAATGAAACTACGTAACAGCATGAATGCAAACCTTTGAATCATAACATTAATATTTAGATCATCCGGTAAAATATTGTAGACTTTAAAGATTATTATAAAAATTATTGAATGGCTTCGTTCAATTAACTCTAAAAAGAAACACATTATTCCCAGGTGTATTCCAGAGTTTGTAGTGGAAAATACGGTCGGATTTTTGTGCTTCTTAAAACGACAAAATCCTAATACTTTTGAAGAGCAGGGTCCAAATTTTTTAAATCCAATACTAACAGAGGCAAGTTATCTGTCATTGGCGAGTGTGCAAATCATTTAAACGAAATAATTAACTGAAGAAAAAATGTTATTCAATTAGGTTGTAGCGTTAATGGAATCACCAAAACGATTATATAATCCGCACTTACGAGCGAGACTTGCCGAAGGATTGGAAGCTCTTTTACCATCGACCGATGACGGTAGTAATCAAGCAGTACAGACTCTTGGAACATTCCATAGACAACAGCTTTTTATTACACATCCTCACAGGCATCATGTTTGTATAATTTAAATTAATTAGGCTTTTCATCGCCTTGACTTTAGTATACCAATGACACGTGTATTCCATAGATTGTCGCGAACCTTCTTAATGTTTTCGTAAGCATTGAAATGACCGGGCAAAGTGTTCAATTTGAACAAAAGTTCAATTATAGACGACCTATGTATATCGTTATGGATTATTTGTGGAAAATACCTGAGCACCGTTACAATTTCAAGTAAGTATTCGTTTCAAATAATATTTATTATCATTTGCAATAACATTTTCGATCGTGCCTTCTTTTTACCACAGATTTTTGGCCGAAGACGCTGAAGCAAACATGGAGGCAGTTCAACCGCCGTTATTTTTGCGTTTCATTAATTTACTAATGAATGATGCTGTATTCCTTTTGGACGAAGCTCTCTCGAACATGGCTCAATTAAAACAAATGCTTCAAGCTAGGTATTTAGATCTTGTGAAATTTATATGTCTGTAGTAATCATACGTTCTATACTATTTCAATTAACAATCTGTGAAATAGGGAAAGCGGAGAATGGAATAAATTGTCGCAGCATGAACGTGATCAGCAGGCCGGATATCTTCAGCATATAGGAATGATAGCTCGATTTGACAATATATTAGGAAGGGAAACTATACATACTTTAAAAATGCTTACAACCGAAATAACTTCTATATTTTGTCATCCCACTATGGTGGATCGTATAGCTTCCATGCTTAATTATCTACTTTTACAATTAGTGGGACCCAATAAAAAAAACTTGAAGGTTAGGAAAATCCTACTGCATACTTTCTCAAAGATATACACCAGGACTAAATCATTTTTATGGATTTTTAAGTGGTTACTGCTTTACGTTACAGGTGAAGGATCAAAACGAGTATGACTTTAATCCTGCAAATTTAGTGTTAAATATCTGTGAGATATATATTAATCTCAGCAACAGCGAGACATTTACACTTGCCGTCTCACAAGACGGACGCTCTTACAGTTCTGAACTGTTTAAACTGGCAGATAATGTTTTGGGTGAGTATTTATTACACAAACGTATATTCCGATTTATTAACAAGATTTTGTTTGTACTTCATTCAATACTTGATTCTTCTTTTCGTTACAGCAAGGATTGGTGGACTGGGCATTTTAGCTGATCTAGATCAATTTGCAAAGAAAGTAGAGGAAGCAGCGCATCAAAAGAAGGAAGAAGAAGAAATTCTCAACGGAGCTCCTGATGATTTCCTCGATCCGATAATGTCGACACTGATGACAGATCCTGTCATTCTGCCATCATCGAGAATAACAGTGGATCGTCCCACCATTGCTCGGTGAGTCGTTGTTCAAAAATTAAATTAAATTTATACAATATCAATCTTCCAATTGAATCTTCGGTAAAGAAAGTTATTATACGTTTCAATACAAATTATTTGCACGGCTATGCAACTGTCACGGAGACAATAAAACTTTCAGGCACTTACTGAGTGATCAAACTGATCCGTTCAATCGTTCACCATTAACAATGGATATGATCAAATCAGATGTGAAACTGCGTAATAAAATAGAGGAATGGATAGCGCAACGAAAAGAAGAGAGAGGTTCCACCAGTACTGAAACATAAAATTGTTGCGTCGATTTCAGCTAGTCGTGTATAGTCGGTCCACGAGTGAAATAGTTCAAAGTCACAAATGAGAACACGTGTTTTGTGTTAGGGACTCCCGTAATATAACTTCTTAATTACCAATGATCCTTTAACAAAGATAATGAATGGTTTTCCATTGATTTATCTTTACACGTTACCTTTGGCAAAAAAGCATCGAGTATGGAAAACTTTGTTACCGGTACCACCCAATTTTTTCCACCTGTCACTTTATGCTATTTTACTTGTGGACCGACTATACATGTATACGAGTGCCTCCGATGAAAAGAAAATCATAAGAATATGTATACTATCATTATTTCAATCAGTTGTATAATAAAGTGTGAATAATCGAGAAAGTAAACTATTTGTAGGACTTACGTTGGGCTTATATAGAAAATATTATTGGCATTTTATTGGAATCGGTCATAGCCTTGATCCTTCCTTGTCACACTTGTGAATTCATAACATTTCCCTATGTATTTCCTGGATTTACAAAATAAGTGTGACAGGAACGGGTTAAGTCAAAGTATAATTTTTATTTGTATCCATTTTTTAGTTCTTTGAGTCATTTGTGATACACAATTGTTTATTGCAAGTTGTTTGTTTCGAACTATAGTGGTTGCGTGTCATGTATATACATATATGTATGGACTTTCTATTTCATATCGCTTTACGAGGTTGAATAGTTTTGTTGTAAAGTTATTACTTGCATAACATGCAACTTGCCGACATAAATTATGTTGTTTAATATAATAATGATAATAATAATAATAACGTGAACTATAATCGATAGGTCTAGAAGAATTTTTGTAGACAGTCGACGGTGATCTGTTATGTTATATTATAATGGGTGTAAATGATTAATTAATAGAAAAATTATAATTAAAAAATATCTCGTACTTGTACATATAAAATTTGGTATTGGGTCGCTGTCATTCTTTATGGAAATTAAATAAAGGGCGTTGTATTGAAACGAGAAGAAGGAATTGGGCGAATCAAATTATAGAAAAGATCGTCATGTAAACGTTTAAAAAAAAAATCTTTATTTCTTTATTTCAATAATTTAAAATATCTGTATCCACGAATTATTAAAATATATCATATTTTCTTGAATACTTAAAGTAATAATTTGACATTTATAAAGACGTATATCACTTAAAAGTGTTCATAACATATTTTCAGTGAAAAAGCCATTTAGGGCATTGCGCACCTTTTAATCAAACACGTACAAAACTGTGTGTGTGGATTGTGTATCATATATATAATCTCTTTAATAATCCTCTAAATTTATTTAATGAAAATAGTCGTGATCTTGGATTCTAAAGGGTACCGGTATACAAACCAATGAAAAAAAAAAATCAGTAAATCACAAGTATAAATACTGTTAAATGAACATCTAACAGCACCACTGTAACGTGGAATCTAATTTACTTCTTCAATGCGTATATACGTTCGAAATATTTGCTAATAATTATACCAAAGTGTTATCAAAATTGAAAATAAAATTAATAACCTCATTTCTCTATCACCTGCATTTCATTAATGCACGAGTGTACGTTACATGTGATATGAATACTTCTATACATCTACGATCGTTTTAACTTGGATCAAATGAATGTGAACGTATGAGAGAAATTTTATTACGCAACGGTGTAAACATGATTCAATGTGGTGTAATAGAAATGTGTGGATATATATATATATACTATATACTATATACTATATACATATATATATCAAGTGTACCATAATAACATTCCCGATCGCTAATTGGATGTAAGTTGTATTTAATAAATTATTCAAAGCTATGCAAACCGTGAACACTAATTAACTTTAAATCATAGATATGCACACTAAAAAATTGGTTGTAGTACAGCAAACTACGCATGGCACTTAACTACTTCTATACAATTTATACACAACCAATGATTACGCATAGCATATTGAATTCTCGTAAATAATTTATAACGTGAAGCAAATTATGTAATTTTTCTTTTTTTTTCTTCGATAAACGATATAACGATCTAGTTGCTATAAACAGAAATGTAGTTCCTAGTAATACGTTTCTTATAAGAGTTAAACCTTCAAAGCTTTCACAAGCTCATTAAAATCCGTTATGAACCATTTGGCTCGAGACTTGACACTTTCTCGTACGACGTTACCCCCGAAACCTGGAAGAACAATTGCGTAATCATTAGTAATAAATCAGACTTGATAATATTTAACAAATGCTTCCTCACGACAAAAGAAAATAATATTCTAGACATGTAAGAGACAGAGCCTCACTCTGAGTACTCATGTACTGCGTTAAATCCTCCAATAAAAATCATGCGTGAGGCAACAAACAACCTTGACTCGTGATACGTTATCAATGAATTGTCTTGCAATATTTTGTCATTGCAAAAATAGAGTAAATGACAAGTTGTTGATTATTTCGCTCTAGGGGGTCAGATAAGACTCTTATCGCATACCAATAAACGCGTTTGCTGGTGGGCAAGCCTCAAGATCCGTAGCTCCGTCTCCAATATGGATTATATTCTTGAATTGTTTCTCTTCTTTTAAAATACGAATAACTTCGGCTTTTCCGCCACTTCTGGAGGTTGGCTCGTTCTCATCAAATCCAGCATATTCTCCTAAAATAGGTGGTAATACGCAATAATGAAAAAAAAAAAACGTATTCTAAAGTAAATTATCTTGTTAGTTTGGCACAAACCTGTAAAGTAAAATTTCAATCTGTTGGCACGAATATTCACTTGCGGGATATTGAGTAGTGCCGCTACTGGTGCAATTAGACAACGAAAACCTCCAGAAACTAGGTATACTTGTTTTCCATGCGAGTGTAGAGTATCAACTAAAGTCCTAAAAAATAATTATTGCGAATATTAAGAAAGACTTCTAAATGTTTCTTCTATCTCGTATAGATCAAACAGTATTTTTCATAAGGTTTATTATTTTATGCATTGTTTGCGAAATAGTTAATAAATTTACTTTATGCCGGGTGTCAACCTCGGTGGATGGGTACGTAAAAATTCCGTCACTTGCGTCAAACTTGGTTGGATGATATTCAGTCTCACTGACAATGATTGCTGGAAGGTCATGTTTCCTTGCATTGCTGCTTTTGTTCTGCAATGCATCATGTGACGTGTAACGTTACATATTTTGTTTTATTATGTACGTATCTTTACTATGTTTATTATACATATTATATTTATTTGGTTCTTGAATTCACTTAATTGGTATCTTATATGCACAATAAAATTTGAGAATTTAATTTACTCCATTATATTGACACGCCGATTATTTGTATCCTTGAATGTAAATTATTCCTTCATTTAGTAGTCTGGATAAAAGTAGCTATAAGCATATTTTCATACCAATCAATGAACGATTGAATAAATAAAGGAAAGGAATAAATAAAAATGCAAGCTGTTTTAATAGATTGAAATAAGAAAATATGCAGACGCACGTTTCATATGGTCTTTTAAAATTCTATCTTTCGATTAATGAGAATAAATGAAACGGATTTGTCTTAAAATTAAAAAAAAAAGAAAAAGAAAAATTCAAATCCAACAATTTTTCAATCAGTTTCAAATATCTCTAAATCACGGTTAACTTACAATTCCGCAACTTGTTCGCCTTTGCCGCAAAATTTTGCAAGCTCGTCGATACCCTCGTCTTGAATGACTGTAGAATCCACATCGAACGAAACTGCATCGGCATTTTTCCAAATCAACCTGATTCCATCCACTTTTGTCATTTCGATTTCGCGAAAGATTTCGCTGCCACAAATACATTCCGGCATTATGATATGATTTTGCGTAGGCTTTACGTATAATAAGAAAAAAAGAAGCAACCGCCTCGTTGAGAATTCCACGTTCTTATTACCGTACAGTACGGACTCCGCGAAGGAACTGAGAGAATTTGCGAATTGTGCGAAATGATATATTTCCAGCCGACTAATAAAAACGCTTGAACCTCATTAAGGCAAAGGGTACATCCGCGGCTGTCACGAGGTCGTATGGTGATAATGAATAAATATGACGAGAAATTCTGTTACTGCTATCTATTTCGTCAGGAATGTGTAATCTACGTGGAATAAAGATAGAAATTGCGACAGTGATAGACGTGCTTCGAACTCTTACATTAGCTTCCGATAAAAAGGGATAGATAAGATCTGACAAATTGAGCCACACAAATGCATTAACACAGGCAGGCGCGATTGCATCAACGCGAAACGTAGTATGTGTATATGTGCACATCATTTCTTGACAAATATATTTACTAGTGTCTTACGCTCGCAATCGTTAATATTTTTAAATATGACAAACAGATATTTATAAAATAAAGCAGGCATAATTGGTAATATTGTGTGAAATGGAATCTTACAATTACAATATACAATTGAAAATATTCAATTTTTGTCAAATAAGCAATATTATTGATATTATTTTGTTGCTATGTGACACTGACGAATTATCACAGTCTCACGATAATACAGTGAAACATTAAAAAGATATTTTTATATCAATGTTATCAAGTCATTTTAATAAAAAATTATATTGAATCAATATAATAATTGTCATGCGATTAGTAGTATTTTTTTTTGTCGAAACTACAAGATTATTTAGTGTATAACAAAAATATCATAAACAATATCTAGGTCGTAACATATTGACGATAAAGTATAAACAAATACTTCCGTGATAGTAAACGAAACTGTACATTTACCAGTCAATAAACTTAATCGATAGATGTTAGTCCAAAGGCAAACCGATATTGCAATTTTAACACTGTGAACTCGTTGGATATTCGTTTATGATAATTGCCGTTGTACTAGATCAAATACATACTGAGTGACTTGAATTGAGATTGTTTTCCCATGGACATTCAACGATACTACTGTCTAGTCCGTAAAGATATTCGCAACGGTGCCATTATGTATGATACCTGAATGCACATATTGCACTTTCTCTATTCGATAAGGTTATTGGCCAAGTTTTTGCACTTTTGATGGTAAAGAATCTTGAAGAATAAATTAATATAACGACAGTGAATGATTTTTCTTACTTTGTGTGATTTTACTTTGTTCTCTTATTACCGTCGATAAACGAATGTAGAAATGAGAATACCAATGCGTCTGGTTGTGATCGAACACATCACTGCCACTTATCTTCTGATCAACTTGAAATTTCCCTGCGGTACGTATCTCTTTCGTATTTCTTATATCTGCTCAGAGATGGCGTATAAAAAAAGTAAAATGTATAAACAGGAAGTCAGATTAGAGCACGGCCTGTATGTAAGACCGTGGATTAGAGAGGAGACGAAAATTCATCTGTTAGAAGTGATTCGAATCTTGAGTCCTAACTAGTAGTATCAGTTACTGCCGGTTGAAGAGCAAGTGTTCCAAGTTGTACGGCTGATGAATGGTTGGATAACTTACGAGAAGAAGATACAAAATCAGTTGTACAGAAGAAACTGTAACTTAAAACTTCACCCGAAAACCGATGCTCTTGACAAAACTCTAGGTTAATTCAAATAGAGAAGGATTGAGAAGCTCAATTATTCGCACATCTCCTCTTGAAGGAGGAAGCCAAAAAGGAAAAGTAGAAGAAGTTCAATTATTGAAATATGAAAATAATTCATTAAATAAATTTATATATACATATATTAACACTTCGTCATTAGGAACTACAACGAGGAACACTTAGAAGTATTTGAAGTTGTAAAGTTTGTCGGAACGCTAACTTCCGCGCAGTAATCAGGCAGAGGGAGAAAGCACTTAAGAAGGTATGCGAACTCTGAGCGCTAATTTTTCCATTAGCCTGCATGAGCCAGTCTCCTGTATTGGTTCTTGGATCCTCCTGCTTTATCATTTTTATCCTTTTTTTTCTATATTTATTTCTGCCTTACGCCTTGATTTCTTTGTCCTTCGTTCTTTACTTCTATATTTGTATTCTTTACTTTCCTATTTCTGTACTGTACATTCTTATTTCCTTTTCCTCTATATTGTTCTTTTAGATAACTTCGTTAGTCATTGCGTCCCCACTTCTTAACTTCTCTTTCTCTGCCTTCTTATTTCTTAAGTCGGGCTGAGCATATTCATTCGACTAGTCATATGATGGTAGTCAATCTGATAGAGTAGATATATATAAAGGCCATGGCATCGGTGTTTGTCCTTCCGCTACATCCGCTGAGCTTGCTCAGTTCTTTACCGTAAGGAAAAACGAAAGACCATTGCCATAGACTACGCTAAGGGGGTTCGAAGACCCAGAAGATTCTGTTGCGGCCATAACTTTGGCCCCACCCATTGAGCAAGCTCAGCTGATGGGACAAAAGGACAAAACCCCGATACCATAATCTACGTGTAGCTACTCTAATGGTGACTATGCGAATACATATTGCTCAGCCCATACCAAAGAAATAGGGAAAGAAAGACAAGCACATTGAAGAGAGAGAGGAGGAACAGAGCGAAATAAGAAGGCAGAAAGAGAAAAGTCAAAAGAAATAAAAAAGATAAATAAGAATGTAAAGTATGGAAGTAGAAAGTGGATGAATGAGCATTCAGAGTCTGCACAACTTTTTAAGTGCCTCCCTCCTCGCCCGGGTCTCCTGCAGCAACTCTGCGCACCGATAAATTTTCTAACTTCCAGTACTTCAAGTATTCCTCATCGTGGTTCCTGATTTTTAAGTTTTAATATATAAATTTATTAAATTATTTATTTTAATATTTCAATCATTGAATTTCGTAATCCCCTTTATTTGAATTAACTTCGAGTATTGTCAATAAAATCGCGTTTCAGGTGATTTTGAGTGATAGTTCCTTCTGTACACTTGTTTTTTTATTCTTCCCGCGTTTTATCAAGCCAATAGTCGTCTTGCCAAGAGCACTTGCGCTACGACTGGCGGCAACTGATACTACTAATTATGGTCCACAAATCAGGCTACTTTTCGAAGCTCGACTGGCAGGAGATTCGTTTCTTCCGTAATATTACTTGATAAATATAATCGGTAACGAATATTTTTTGCGATACATAAAACACGCTATCTTCTTTACACCTATTTCGCATCCTTTACTCCTTACTTGAAATGTTTTTTCTTTACGCACAAGTAGGGACAGTGTCATATCAATGCTTATCAATGAATTTATCCCTTATGATTTTTTATTTCATTTGTATTTATTAACAAGACTTATAACCTAAGGATATACAGCACTACTGTATAGAACGGTACAGTAAAACCGAAAAATAGTGACGTGATGGCTGAAGACTCATTACTTTGAGGAAGTAAATTTAGAAAGTCCTTCTAGTAAGCTAATGTATGCCGAATGCTCATAACTTGTACTCAGTTCAATCAGCTTTTCAGCAAATTCATTAGAGATTCCCTTCTCTTCTAGATAATTCATCAGCAAGTCATATAGATACTGTAATAGAAAAATTATAAAAAAGGAATGTTAGACTAAGAAAGCAGTATACAAAGGAATACATAAATGAATTGAAATAAAAAATTGAGTGGTAAAAGATACTTACTGCATCTACGACTTCTCCAGCGACAGCATATACTTTGTCGGAGTGTTCACCTTCATATAGGGTAATTTCATCGATACCAAAGATATCATCTGTAAGTGAAAACCATTATAGTTGCAATAGAGTTTATTATTATTCTGATTTCATATGTTCGTTAAGCAAAAAAAGACTTACTGTAATTGTCATCAGCACCAGATGCTCCTGGCTCACTATTAAAAGAGCATGTGAATCCTAAAGTCTGCTTTCCCCTAATAATATCTATTTCAAAATTTGGTTTACTCTTCATCTCTCCAATATCTGGTTTATCATCATTTGGATCAATCTCTGGCTCTGCATCAGTGTCAACAGTATGATTGACATTGAAGTTAATTTTAATACTACAACAAAGTATATTTTACGCAATTAGTACAAGAAAAGTTTTTCAACATAAATTAAAATTGTTGCATTTCTATAATCATGCTTACTACAAAAATAAGCAAAACTAATAGAAATGCTTTCCTTTTCCAAAGATAAATTATCAAGATAGTGATTACCTACTACCTTGTACTCAATGCTTTGGATATCACAAGAGTAATGTTCTAGTTCGAAAGACCAATACATATCTTTGATATAACTTGTGACAATATACTTATTACTTTGCGTAATAAGAAAATTTAGAAAAATATAAAAATGCCTGGCTCAAATACAGAATAAGTAATACATACGTTTCACCATTTTGTTGCTTGATTAGTGTAACTTGAGCTCCATCCAAAGAAACTTTGAATCCATCGACTTCAGTAGGAATAGTCTTAAGTTTTTGAGCTTTTTTCTCTGCAACAATTTCCTCGGCAAGGAATTCGACTAAGTCCTTCTCAGCTAAGTAGAAATAAATACAGGAATTGAAAGGCTTTTATTACATGTGGCATGGAAAACAATGCCTTCTAAGCGCCCGGTAATCAATGGACAAAGAACACGAAAACTCCCCATTAAAAAATGGTCTCCTGTGACTTAACGATATGTAATATAAAGTTAATATGTATACCTTTGGTGTGAGCACCACGTGAACCACAGCCGCAGTTGCAAAATTCTGAGGGTGTGTGGATTTTCAGGCTTGTAAGGGGTGCGGCTTCAGCAGGGTGCCGGTTGCACATGTTCCAAAGCGTCCGGGTAAATTGTCTTTTAGCCGTGCCTACAGCAGTTGTCGGCGACACAATACTCTTCAGGGCGGATACACGCAATGCGTTTCTCATGATTCCGTTCATCTTTCAATAGATGAATTACGTTATTGCAGAGAAATTAAGAAAAACCTACGGATACAGCGTAACCCCCAAAGAGCTCTTTATACCGCTTTACGAGAAATGGTTGCGTCACTAATATGGCCGGCTTTATTCAGTTTAAAACGCTCTCTATGCTCTTACATGTACACTACATCGATTTCCGGAACGGGAATATTTAAAAATGATTTCGATTTCTTTGCATTATAAAGTACATCTGAAGCAAGGACTTCATTTGGAGATTAACGATATATACACCTACGATCACTCACGTAGCCTATAAATGTTAAAAGTATCAGTACTATCAATAATAAACGAAAAACTTAGTATATCAATGGCATTTTGAATATCATGTTCTATAATCAAGAAGTCTTACATAGTAGCTAGTGGTATCTTGAACTTATTACTTGATAGAGCAAAGGGTACAAGATTCATAGTTGTGTTTATAATAAAGTTTATAAAATAAAATAATGCTTAAAAGAGCCTCTTAGACGTATCTTTATGAAACTTCTTCCGAATTTGGCCGAGAACTACGGTCGGTGAGATCATCAGGTTTGATAGTAGTCCCACTCCGCTATATGACTACAACAGTATTTATATGTACAGGAATATTATCACTAACATCGCCTTCGGTTGATATTATGAAGTAATGAAATACTTTTAGTTCACTTTAGCTAGTCCGTAGCATGATACAAATAGACGAGGTATAGCCACTAGCAGGTCTGTGCACTTGGATAGTGACGTCACTGGACGCTCTCTACTCCGATTGGTTGTTTACTGGCATACTAGTTTTAAACGTGACGTCATTGGACTCTGTGCGATCTAAGCCAAAGTATGATCGTTAGTGGCTATACCTCGTCTACTTGTATCATGGTCCGTAGTACCAAATTTAATCAGGTGTATTCGCTAGTTAGTTGGTATAATCTCTTGTGGAAAGATAAATCTAAAGATATAAAATCAATGGTTTACGAAGAAGCGATCAGGTGTTTCAAGATCTCAGAGAGCGATCGAAGTAATTACCACCGTTATTAGAAACCTGGTAACATTACGGGGATTTTTCTTTAATAATATGTATCGACGTAAGCCATGAAATGGTATACTGTAGTGCCGTGTTGATATTATACTGTTTCAATAGGGAAAGCTCCAAAATATGCAGTAGCGTATGGTGAATGTAACGTATAATTTAGTGTGCAGTTTCGTAATTATTTATATTTATTCAATAACCTCGTTAGAAGTATCATTGAAAATAAAATTTGTGATTTTGAACGATTACGATTTCTGGATCAGTTGATTCATTCAATATGACGGATCCCAAAACGACAGTACCACTTGTTGCACTTTCTGAACAAACAAAAGATCTCATTTCTACTTTACTCAATCCAAGAAAGTTTCTACCGTGCGACGATGGCCTGCCAAGGTAAGCATGTTTCTTTAATATAATGAGCCACTAATTCCGTGCATGAAGAGCTTCAACTCTTTTTTAGAACAGGATGTAGTTAAAATTCTTAGAAATAGAATACCCGATGGTAAAGATGTTTACTAGTTGTATGTGTTTATTATTAGAATTGAGATGTTAGTACCAGAGTATATTTATCGTCTATATATGATTCTAGGGATTGGAGAGGTCTTGCACACTTATTGCAAATTGGAGGTGAAGAAATACCTGCACTTGCATCAAAACCTGATCCGTGTTCTCACCTTTTCATGATTATGCAAAGGAAAGAAAAAGATTGGAAAATCAATGATTTACAAATGATATTGGAAAGACTGGATAGGTGGGATATTATAGACGACACTGAACCTTTAATCGGTAAGTATTATTCGTTTCTTGAATAAAGGGACTGAACTGATTTTTAGAGATTGATGAAAATTAAGCACAAAGGATTTGTTTTGCAGAAAAAGATATTGAAAGATATTTCAAAAGGATAGAGAAGTTATCTACTGTGGAACAAGTTGAAGAAGAGGCAGATCGTCAAATGTTAACCGTTGGTAAAGAAAAAAAATATTAAATTTATTGGATAAATATTTTTAATTATTACAATGTTTTGATGCTCAAATCTTTTATGTTTCAGACGATCTCTACAGGTATCAACAAGGCTTGGAGAAACAATTTTATGATGCGTTTCTTCTGTATGCCGATGAAGATGAAAATTTTGCAATACAAATGATAGATCATCTGGAAAATAAATTTAATTTGAAGGTAAAAAATACAAGAAATATTTTTTTGAAAATTAAATATTAATATAGAACTCTTCTTTACAGCTTTGTATAAAGGATCGAGATCTGATGGGAGGGGTAACCTTTGAACACGAGGCAGTCATGCAATTAATATCTGAACGTTGCAATAGATTAATCGTAATCGTATCACCAAACTTTCTCAAAAGTGCTGCAAACAAATTTTTTTTGAATTATGCTCAAGCTATAGGCATAGGTAAGCATATATTATTCAATGGAAATATATTTGAATATGATTTACAATTTTAAACATATGTAAATATTTATTTCTAGATAAGAGGCAGCGAAAAGTAATACCTTGTTTGTATGAAAAATGTAACATTCCACCACAACTAAGTTATACATTCATTCTTGATTACAATAGAGTAGGTCTTTTTGACTTTTGGGACAGATTACGAGATTCCGTAAGGAATCCTACAGCAACCTCAAATAAATCGATCAGGTATGTATTGAAATTATTGAATATTTATTCCAATTCTCATGAATTAATAAATCTATAATTAATTACTTCCAGCCGCCCGCTTCAGATGAATCAGCCAGAAATAACAAAGAGCATCGAAGACAATCTTTCTACAAAAATACTATCCCCTGAGGAAGAATGTAATAAAGAGAAAAGTACAGTAGAAAGTACTGTAAATGCTTTGCCGATATATGAGTGTAATGAGACAAACAAGTGCAATATTCCAAGTACTGCGAAACATCAGTCGATGATAAAGAGGAAGTGCAAGGGTTTATTTGGAGGCAAGAAAAAACAGTACGCAATGAAAACAGTTCAAACTACACATAAATGCGAACCACATATAAATGACATGAACAGCAAGAGCTTGCCATCCTTAAACCATTTAAGTTCGTCATCATTAACGTTACCAAGTATTCCTGATAAAAAACGTAAAAAGAATTTTGTTGTCCACTGTAAGCAAAAAGTGCAAGGCCTTCTCGCAAAATAACAATATATTTAACATTAGTTATGCTGAAAAATTAATTTCTAAAACTATGTTTTTGTAACTTCAACGGATATTAAAGCATCGCAAAGAAGAATCAAAGATTTCATGTTTGCAAAGTGATGCAGTTTTGTTTTGTTACGTACAAAGATATCAGAAATGTATATATTATAAGTAATACGTAAATACATGTAAATATTTGTAAATTAACTAGCATGAATTTACACAAGTTAGGATTTTTTATGAACACAATAAAATCAATCATAAAAAAGTCACCGATCCATAAACATCGATATGCTATAAGTGCTTGTACTTTGAAAAAAAAAATTGTTTAATTACCAAAAAGGCCTGAAACGATCAAAAAGTCTCCGATGTGTTACAAATACAAATTTCATTAACTTTCGAATTAGCCATAGCCTGGCGTTAGATTTTATGAAATTCACAATATTCAAAACGTTCAGCAAAAAATTTATGTCCACAAAATACTTGTTACCTAACCTAATCTAACTTAATTAGAAATATTCATTTATAACTCACAAAAATTTGCAATATTTTACAGCTTCGAGTGAACAAGAAACTAATGAAATTTGTAATAAATTGAAAAACTTTTACTAGCAATTGAAACTAACTAAATTTAACCAATTATGAGAATTGTAACATAATGCGAGGGAAACCAATAGCAGCGTCATTGCCGTTGGCCAGAGTAGAGTTCCCGCCAAATTATTCTGTCATTCTACATTTTACCGGTGTGCACTGTTTTGTTCGTGTTCACTTTTCTCTAAATTTTAATTAAGCGTGCCACCGAATTAATAACTGAATAAGATCACATAATAACTCCAACAGAATTTTAAAGTTCCTGACAAAATTAATGAAAAAGGCTTTTAACGAGTCAATCAAGGAAAAATGGTTCGCCGAAAGTCATCACACAGAAGGTATATCATATAGGCATTCATAACTGAACTGTTTATCAATAACATTTCTAAACATCATTGTAATATTTTAGTAAAACCTTTTCTACCAGTAAAACTGAAATCTCGAGGAATGATGGGCCTAGTCAAAGAACTAGTGAAGTATAAATTTCATTGAACATAACTTCATTGACAATCAACATCTCGCATTTGAAACATAACATAACCTTTTCTTTTACAGACGTCTGTACTAGTAGACAGAAATGTTAGGAAACGAAGAACAATGCGAGCATTACAAGAAATCAAATACTTGAGACGTACCACAAAATTGCTCATACCTAAGCTGCCATTTGCACGTCTTATTAGAGAAATACTTCATGAACTATTTCCCAGATTGGATATTACGCGGTAAGAGTATAATTAAAAAAAAATGCTAACACGTGATCATCAACATAACCTTTAATTCCCAACTGAAAATTATGGTATTCTTACCTGCAGAATTCAAGCATCCGCTCTAGAAGCTCTTCAAGAAGCAGCAGAAACTTATTTAGTGGAATTTTTTGAAGATGCAGTGCTCTGTGCATTGCATGCTAAACGCGTTACCTTAAAACCAGTCGACATGGTCCTGGTGCGACGATTAAGAGGACGAGATGACGTGATAAACAGATAATCATCATCAAGGAATCTCATATTTTTATCCTTTAAGTTCTATTTGACGTTGGTGCCTTATGTACTCACAATTATTACATGTATAAAGTTACTGACAATTGCCGACTTGCATATGCAAAACTTGATAATTTGATATGTGCTTGTCAAGTGGCCGTTTATCGCTGGAAGGAAACCAGTGTATTTTACAAGACAATGTAACTGTAGGATAAGAGACGAGTGTTAACTTTTGCTAAATAAAATTTATTTAAGAGAAACATTCAAACATTTCAATAAAATTCTTATTTTACTCTGTGAAACTTTGGTAAAATGTACACTTTATGGTTCCTTCGACAGATCGCAAAACGTTTATATGTCAAAGCGTTGCGACGACGGTGACGTCTACCACCCAGCTTTGTGTAATAGACGAGGACGCGATAGCTATGATCGTACGATAATATTATTTAATTGAATATAATAGTGTTAAATAGTAAGATAACGTGGCGTGTGTGTGCCTGCGTTACGATTTTATTCATTATCTTGTTAGCTGCAATAAAAACAACCGTCGTTTACGATTATAATTCGTAACAGAGATGATAAAATAATGTCAATATCTTAAAAAATAATTGCCTAGAAAATAGTAAGTATTACAAATTAAAATACTAGCTAACTACGCAACTTTGCTCGCTTATAATACAATTCTCAATAGGGAAATATAAAAGATACCTGGAAAAGCAGGCTATAGTGCGTTTCGTAATTGTCAATTTTAACGCAATAATTTACTGTCACCGACACAATAAATGGTACCTAAGAAGACACATTATTATCGTTGGGCACAATAATTTTACTTTCATGCTGCCAGTCGTTGTACAGAGAAAAGGTCAAGAAAAATCACTCGCGTGTTATTCACTTTGTTTCAGTCTCTCGTCGAATAACCTTAAGGATACCAAAAAAAAAAAAAAAAACAAGTATTCGAAGGAAACGAGGAAGAACGAAAAAATTATTCATAAATACGTAACTAAAAGATCCTCGAGTGATTACGGCCACGTAGGATTAAAAATTTTAAAACAGTGTCGATTCGTTTAAAGTAAAAATTAAATAACAAGTCTTTGTTACTCCATCTCGAGTGTATATGCACTTATGGTCTGTGTATATATAAAAATACACACACGTTTATACACGTGCATATAAGTATATGATGATGTAGGCGTTACCTACTTCTTTATGAAAGACCGCACCTTGTTCACACACTTGTCCATGAAATTTCGTTTTCTCTTTGGCTCCGCACCAGCGGGCAGAGAAAGTAACGACCCTTGGTCCTTCGTCGACGGTTTGTACTCATTAGATGAGAAACTTTCATCGGAATCTAAACCCGCCCCACAACTTTTAGCTTTGAGCAGCGTTGCCTTTTCACATCCCGTTATTAGCAGCCTCTCCTGGACGGCTTCCACTTTGGGATCCGAAGTATCCTTAGTAACGAGGTTAGGAATCTTTTGTCCAGATTGCCTACCACCTAGTTTATCGAATTTAGCTGCTGATTCTAAGTGTCCATCTGCGCTCGTCGACCTATTTGGTTTCGGAGGATGCAACGCAATGGACGATTCTCTGTCAGTGGTTTCCTCCGAGGACGATGAGATCCTGGTATTCTCCTGACACGCCATTGTAGCTACCTCGACAGTCTTTTCCGTTGTAGGTTCTGTAACCGTAGTCTTTACTTTGTTCCTTGGTGTTGGCATGGGATTCTCCTCCACCCCAAATTTTGGACTGAACTGAACGTCTTCCTCTGGGACATCGGCACTTTTAGTCTGTTCTTCACTCTCCTTGGAGGATTCTGGGATATTGCTAGTGGTATCCACTCCTTCGATCACCTCTAACGTACCATCTAAACTCTTGGATCGTGGTCTTCCTTTGGAAGAATCTAGCTGGGAATCGTTGACGGGTTTCTCGTTCTTGAGATCAGTTACAGCGCCGTCGTCATCCAAAAGACCGTCTAGACTTCTAGACCTTGGCCTAGGAAGTGGTTCGGATTCTACTACTGGCAGAATCGTCTTCTTTTCGTCCTGGTCCAGTAGCTCTAAAGATCGAGATCGTGTCGAGGGTGATGGTGGATGTCGAGGAGGTCTTCTTGGTACCGGACTACCTCCAGGATGCGTGTGAATGAATTTCAGTCGTGGCGAGGTTGGTGGAAGACCCATTAGCCAACGGGACGGACTGGATGATTTCCTAAGCCTGTAATGAGTACACTTTTTTAATTGAATAGTTGATTCATCAAAATTTCATTAGAAACCCTCGTTTATCATGACGATACAAATACGTGCATTACAACGTTGATCGCTGAAGACAGTGAACCAAAACAAAAAATAATTACACGAGAACAATATTCCTATAGCTCTGGAAGTGCATGCATGCTAACATACACGAAGAGTGCAAACAGGTGACAAACAAATAAATATAACGAGTATAATGATGATAGACATCAACGAATGGATCGACATCAAAGATAGAGAACACGAAGAATGCTTAATTTTATGCGCTAGACTAACCTAATGTCGATTGTTATATCGCAATTCCTAATCTTGGCTGTGAGAAAGAGAAAATGAATGTTCCAGTTAGTTTTGTCACTTTACAGAATGAACTTTTCGTGTTATATGTATCATTAAAGATTAACTGATTAAATTAAGATAAAAAGAAATATTAATTACCTGCTCGGTATAGCTGTGGGGGGGCCATCTAGTCAATCTCTTCCGCTGGTGGAATCTTTATCACTACCTCTACTCTCATTGCTGTGCATACGTTGATAGCTGGGGGGTTGACGCATGTTGGTATTTCCTGGGGTACTTGGTGTCGTCACGTCCTTTGACGCGATACTTCTTGGAATGCCACCTAAGAGTTCCGACCTAATAGGAATCTCGCCTCGCATAAACCTGTCACCAAAATAAGAATATCTTTTTTTAAATTTATTCACTACCTTGTATTTTAATTAAACAAAAGTGAACTGATAACAGATCAATTAAATCTAACAAATCTTATATGCTTTTTACCTTTCTAGTTTGTCTACGCAGGCATCTTGATAGTCATGGATCCAGCGTACTCCATTAAAGTGACAGACTGCCCTCATGTCTTCAGGTAATTCCTCAGGTTCGGGCCATTGAAAGTTGTCTATTATAGGAATGATGTTACATTGTGACTGTAATGCTGCCACGATTTCCTGTGACACGAATAGAAGAAATATACAATGAACAATACTGAAGAAAACATTACAAGGTATTGTATAAAATTTATAAGAGATGATTTTTCTTACCCTATGAACCCAATCTTTGCATTCGCTGTCCTGTATACACCTTTCCAGAGCATTCGGTGTGAGAACAAGAAGGAAATGCTTGGCCTGCCTAATACTCTGTAGCAAATTGTTGTCGAATTTTCCAGCCTCTAGCCTTTCCACGTCAATAAAGACGGTAAAACCTCTAAGTTGTAGATGGACCTTGAGTAGACTGGCTAATTGTGATCCATTGGATCGTCTATAGCTAACAAAGACGTCCAAGGACTTATCGGGTGATTCACTCTCGCAAGAATTAAACTGATTGTGCTGCATATTCTTGATGGAATCGAGTATCCTTAGCCTGTGTATACTGTTGGCGATGCCACACTCGGAAAGTAATTGGTCCTCCGTCAAGTTCCTGATGGAATCCTTATCAACACCAGCATTAAGCATATTGTAGGTGTAGATGGAGAACTCCTGTCCAATAGATTGTAGAAAACTATTTAAATTTCCAGTGTCCCTACTGCTATAATCAGCCATTTTCTTCAGGTTTTGAAGTTCCCTGGTGAAGCGTCTCCTTCGAATACCATTAGTCAGTCCGATGTCCTCGCGAAGATCTTGCTCGGTGAGCTGTAGGAGAAGGTCTCCGTCGACCCTGCTTTCAACAAAATTAGCTGCACACTCTGCAAATCCTATTTGTTTAACCCACTCACGAACATCCTCCGTAGACCACAGAGGAACTTGCTGACTGAGTTTGTGAGGAATCTCTTCGCCAATCAATCCTAATGCTTGAGCGGCATATTTGGAAGCGATGGCATTTGGACAACTGGCTACCTTTTTGAGCGGCTCGATTGCTCCGATCGCACGAAATATTTCAGTGTTTCCTTGTTGCTTCTTGATGCCAGCTTCCATGCAGAAATGAAAGGCAGCGAGATTCCTAGCCTCTTCTCGTTTCGAGCTGAGAACTGGTACGAGTCTTTCGAGCCAGTTCTTGCTCTGGCCGTGAGCGTGGGCGAGATTCGATTTTGCAAACTCGTAAGGATTGTGCGAGGTGACGAAAGGTTCGACGAGGTCAAGGGTGCCGGACTTAAGAACAGCAGCTTCGATCTCCTTGTTGGCCACCAGTACAGCGATAGCCAAGCAAGCGTAGTACTTTATATTGTCATCATTGTGAAATGCAAGCGGAAATAACCACATGGGGACCTTCCTCTTGATCATTGCCTCCTGGTTCTCTGCTCCTCCGTAAAGAGACAAATTGGCCAATGCACCGGCACAGTGTCTTAGCGTTTCCACATCATTTTTCCTGCACTCAAACAGAACAGCATCCAAGCCACCCAGTCTTATTACATCGCTGCATGTACCCTCGCTGTGTTTGAAGAGATGTTCCAAGATCCCGGTACCAACTCTTGCGTGATCTACAGAGTTGGCGTTTCTTGTGCATACACATGCGACATTCACCACCTTCTCCAGGCCATTTTCCACGACGTGCTCTCTGTTCTCAGTAGTGAGACACTGTTCAAGTAATCTTGCCGAGGAGAACTGAAGTTCCCGATCACTAGCAATGCAATTGGTCATGAGTAGATCGAGGCCACCTCGTGCCCTCAGAGTATTACACAGCGTGTATCCTAATTCGTGTCCATGGGTAGGTACAGCCCAAGCTTTGCGTATTATTTCATTGACTCTGTCAAGGAGTAAAGGCGCTTTACCATTCTTTCCATCATTGGCCTTGAGCCTCTCGACAAAGCTGTCCAGGAAACCAGAGTATTTTGCAATGGCGCGCTCGACGTCTTGAGGATTCGAATTTGAACACAGAAGATCCAGGTCATCCAGGGGTAAGGACAGAAGCTCATCCTCAGCTGGCCTAATGCCGTTCATCAACTGATTGACGGCAGACGCTGCAGAGATCATAGAGGCCTTCGACGTAACACCTTTAGAGGCTATTGTGATACTCGATTGTGAACTGGCTGCCATGTGTTTCTCGTGATTAAAGATACCCGCCGACGTGACGGTCTGTCGTTGTTGCTGAGCCGCCATAGCTTTCTACAAACAAACAATAACAACAGTCCATTAGTATTACATCAAGGAATGCAAGTCTACCAGTTAACAAGCGTTTAATAACCATTCGCGAATCGAGGCTCCACTTGCGCAGCATCCTCGCCCTCTCTGAATTACGTCGTTGCGACGGCTTACGAAAATTCAAACTGACACTCTGTAATCAGCACGGCAGCGTTTATAATCGTCAGACCCCCCGTCGACAGGGATACGGATTCCGGGTGCAAACTTTTATACGCGGAACGACCGTGGCCTCCGTGCCAATGTCTGATGCCGCTATAAAGTCAGAATTTACAACGAGAAGTCAAGATACATTCTTGAAATGCAGCCAAAATATCTCCACGCATCGTATCACAGGTATGCAAAAATAACACGCTCTATCGGATTCCACTGCTGGAGTGACATAGAAGATTCACTCTTAAGTTACTTCACAGAACATATATAAGTATTATTATTATTATTATTATTATTATTATAGTTAAATTCATTTACAAAGTAACGTCAAAACAATCGATAGTCTCAATAAAACGACGATACCTCAACTGCCACCAAAGAAACCTATCTAAAGCAGTTCAAGTAGTTAAACAATATCTATACCTTTTCCGAACTGAAGGAATCGCTCTGCAGCTTCATCGTGGACGCTGCCATGTTGTTGCTCTCCTGATGCGAGAGATCGCCAGCCTTAAGACTCCTTTGTTCCTGCAAGTAGAAAAGTGCGGCAAACCGTCAGACAAGTATTGACTCGATGTTTGGTAGACAGTAAGGGATTAGCGTGTACGGCAAACACGTATTCAATTATGCCTGGTACGCAAACAGCGTTAATTGTCTGACAAGGATACAAAGATAAAGAACAGACGCGGCGACGTATGGCGTGCGCCAAAATAAATATACGAATAACGATAATCACAGAGAGCATTGATAAATCACAATCGGCGCAATGAAGTATCCGAGAATCAATGATCGACGTAATTGCAAATTGTAACGTTACCGTATTGACTTCGATGGTAACGCGGCGAAAATTTCGCGAGTCGTTCTGCACCGCATGGCGAGCCATGACGTTCTGACGAATTTTCAGCCGCTTCCCGACCTTATGGCTTCTGACGTATCTCGCTAAATATACATCGATACGCGACCGCGAATAAACCTGCCATTGGTTTCTGTATTCATCTTGCCTGTTATTATTCGCAGATCGATGGCCGCTGGTAGAAAAAAAAAAAAAAAAATGAGGGAAAGCCACGAGGAGAGAGAAGAAAGATTTTATATATACATATATATAACGTATCTCATACGTCAGGTAGTACGCTGGGGCGCGTAAGCATAAGAGTTCCTCGAATGAACTTCCACGCGGCTTTCGGCCATACGTATGTATGTATGTATACACATAGCTATAGTAGTTTCGAATGATTTTATGATTGTCTCTGGTTACCGGCCCACGCACCATTGCCAAAGTCCATAATAAGAGAGATCCAGATGCGATCGTGGTCTAGAATATTCCATTAATGATATAGTCAATTTTCCAGGCTATCTCAAATCCCAGGAAGTTACAATCGAAAGAGTATACCAGCAGTTTTATTCTAGTACCGAGTGTCCTATTCTTCGAGCAACTTCCGCGTGCCATCTGGATTGCGTCAAGCGCGTGAAAAACAAATTTCACGTATTATTCAGGCAACGAGGGACGACGTTCTTAGCGAGAATTTACTTATAGACAATCTTTACTATTTTTTATGTGCCATGTCTTGTCCGACGTCCTTGCGTTACGATAGAGCGAACACTCGAAATATCTTGCGTGAGAAAATAATCTCGCGTCATCGTCCGATGTTAACGCGCGTCGTAACGAAAAAGTCCTGCGCGCACCTGCCGCGCGACGTTTAAACATTTCGCAAGCCGTATCCAGCTCGAGCGTCTTTGCCGAAAGTCGTATTCCCGATAAAAGAGAATATCCATGGACGTAGAACCGACGTACGTAAGAACAAGCCGTCCACAGTTCGTTAAGGAAGGTAAACACGAGAGCGCGCTCTGATGCAACTTTTCCAGTGTACAACGATATAAGATTTCGACTTACCGAATTCTGACGACCGAATAATTTCCCTCGTAATATTCCACGATGTACGGGCCAAGGTGCACTCATGGCTGACAGTAATTGAATCAGGCACTTTATAAATCTCAATGTCAACACACGCGACAATTTACAATACGTATCGTCAATTTAAAACCAGATGTACTCAACACTGAAAGATCAACGTGACGAACGAACATATATTATGAAAAAATCCTAAGGGTAACGATCATAAGGTGGTAAGTAAAATTGACATCCCAATCCATCGAGAGAAAAATCAACACGACCTGACATAGACGGTGGCGCGTTTCGTCGTTCTGAACGATATCGACGATAACTTCGTGGCGCGTATGTATATCAAGGCTCGATCGATAAAGTTTTTTTTTTCGTCGCGGCAGCAGCAGCACGAGTGGTACTAGCGGGCTTAGGAACCCTGAAGTCAGATACGCAGAAGCACGCAAACACACCCCTCCAGGCAAACTGCTGGCTGGTTGGACGTTTAATTTTATCGCGACAACCTATAGAGAGACGCGGTTTCCCTCCTACCTCGTGGCTGAGCGGTCGCGAACGAAGATGACGATCAACGTCGTGGAGATACGAGGATGTTAGATGCTTCGTACGGCAGAGCGTCCACGAGGTCTAGATGTCACAGTGTGCCAAACAGGAGAGTCGGCCAATAATAACAATGCTTTCTTTTATTTATCATTGGTGCTAACAAGACTGTGACAAGGTAGCACGTGATACGGCAAGGACCTACGTCCGTAATATGTTATGCAAAAATGACTCAACGTCGTATCGGAAAATACTATTTCAAGCGCGATGAAATTCGCGAAAAGAAGAAGACTTTGCCGTTGTGTATTTACGCGATGACAAAGATCTCAAGAGAGGGCGCCATGGCAGACACCTGGCAAAAAGATTTCCTGAAAAGGTCCGAGGGACGTGAGAATATATCAACAAAAAAAAAAGGGAACGAATTGAAAGGGAGAAAAAAAGTTGGAGTGCAAAACGATTTATGGGTTAGTTTCACTGTATGAGCTAAACAAAAAAAAATGAGAAAATTTACAGTCTGGTTCACTAGAGAATTTAGTGTCGGGATTATTTATACGCGATTCTGTATAAGCGTGACACGACTCTTTCCATGTATTCTTGTTATTTATTGAAGATGGCAGTCGATGACGTTATACAGTTTTTTTTTATGTATCTCATAATGATCTTCCACGAGAGTCGAGTACTCGTATTTTTGGTTGCTTCCAGGTATCTTGGCTATCGGTACAAGTTTTGCACTGAAACCTTGAACAGTTCTCGAAAATCAAATTGCATTTGGCAAAATTCCTCAAAATCTTCGTGTGATGATGTCTATTTTCGTTAAAGCGTAAGATCTACTTCTGTTCAATGAGAGGGCCGTGTCCAGAAGATAGAAATCTTGGCAAACACAAAAAAAAACCGCATTTAGAAAGGATCAGACGACAATATTTGTGAATTTTTAGGTTAAGTGATAGAAAATTCGTACAAAGTCGCGTTTCGTTAAAAATTCGTATTTCTGCGAAATAAATATGTCATTCAACGTAAACCGAGTGTACACGAAATTTCAACGTCGTACAGAAAACAGCGGAAGTGTTGCGAAGTACAAAAGCACGTGTATTGATAACGAGCAATTCTTGGTTATCAGCAGGCAATAATCAAGCGTCGATGTTATTGTTAGATTATGATTTTGTGCGATTTCATTTCCTGTCCTCGTTGCCATTATCAATCAACAGCCTCAAAGTACAATAAAGAGAGTGGAAAGACTCATTGGAAAACTTGTACCGACCGTTCTCGTCTCCACCTTGAGATTCGCGAGCTCGTCCTGATAAGAGTTCCCAATATTCGTTCCTTCAATGCGATACGAAATTTTTGGTGATACAGTTTTACGATTTCGCAACATCGGCAGGAGGCCCCTAGCAAGCCTCGTCCACTGCAGACCCATTGCGAACTGAAGGTTCAGCCTTGTGGCTAACCAAGTATACTAGAGAGTCCTCTACTATTGATCCCTGCCCTCAACTTATACCAAACGCACTATATAGGATGGTTCACATCGCGCATGGTACCAAACAATCAATTTGTTCTTTCCTGAGACTTGTAAATTGCTGAACGACAATTTCCAACTGATTAAAATCACTATTCACAGATAAAACTAACAATTAGAACAGACATTTCCGGACAGGACACAGACATTTCTTTTTTCAACTTTCACAACAGAACAACCTGATCTAATCACGAAGGAAATTCACAACTATTTCAATAGAACTTAAGTAGACTTATCTATGTATATAAATTCATCTGGCAACCGACCACAAGGGTGTGGCAAGTCTGCCTGACGTTTTTGGACTGTTTTACTGAAAGGGGCTGCAGAAGTAATTTGAAGTTTCAGGAGACGGCTTGTCTGGCGCCAGCAGGAATTTATATCCTTATATACATATATATATGTGGCGGTCCTGGAATTTTTCGAAGTCAACAAGACAGTATATGAATATAAAAACATTGTGAGAGGGTTAAATGACCCCATTACAGCAAAAGAGCCTATATGAAGAAGTTATAAACTTTGCGTTTTTCGAAACCGGAAAACTACGTTTTAAAAATATAAGAAGATTACGAAAGATTCTATGGAAACAATATTCATACTAATTTTCGAAGGACGTTCGGTGTACAGCCTTAATTTAATGAATCCTTCGACATTCTCAAGAAGATTGTCCAACTTCTTGATCAATAAAGTAAGTATCAGTAGACACGCGATTTTACGAATAGCCCGGAAAATAATCGATCGCAACGGCGTCGTTCTCAATGTTTCACCTGGTAGACGTGCGAGCCCAGAATTCGCACTAGTAGGTGCGGTATAATTTATTGTTGCAGGATAATCACAGACTATCTATAAATTCATTCACGCGATACCTTATTCAAGAATACCTGAAGCAGATCACGCGACGTAATCATTCCTAAATTAGTTTAACATGGAAGTATTAGTATAATTAAAAAAACAAATGTAAATTTTTACAAAGTCGTCGAGTAGGAAAAATCGGGTTTAAAAATTTACCCTGAGAGCAAGGCTAAGGGGGTTTAAAAACAAGAGATGTAAAAAAGTTAACGGGCAGGTCATGCAAGTCGGCATTTGGGCCAAGGTTGACACGCTCTTATACTCTGCACAATGTGCCTAACGTCCCAAACCTAGTCTCGGTAGTTAGTTAGCTATAGTGTCGTAACTACTACCAGCCCTACGCATAAAGGGTCCTTCACAATGAGGATTTATCGTTCCGTGCACGCTTTCCATACAGTTACAAAAGCGAGAATAGTCACGCGATTCACATTCTCCGTGGGTGCTGAGGCTTTTCCTTGCGTTTCAGTAGAACGTTCAGGGCCGGTGATCAACGTGCGATGGCTAAAGAGAAGCATTAGCGTCATAGTCCGCATTCACGTAGGTGGATAATTTCTTTATCGAAGAGCCGTGAGAATAATGGTGGGCGTAAACGAAGCCATAGAAAACAGTTTTCGCGTATTGTTCGTGTGCCCGCGGCCATTCCTGTTCGACGCCGCAGCGTCTGGCAAAAGTTCAAAAATTTCGTTGACTCAAAAACTATTAGCGAGTATTTCTAATAAAACGTCCTAATTTTAGAAATACGATGACTGGAAATATCCTTGAAGATCGTCGAAGACGCAACCTTTTCTAGAGCATAGTTCATCGCGCGCGTAATTCACAATTGCGATAAATTTATCCCTTTTTATATACAGATTTCAATTATTTCGTTTTCTCGATGGAATTTCAAATCGATTTCTAAGATACGATTCTTTTGAAGTTGTAGATGGCATTTGGCACGTGCAGTTAAACAAAGCGAAGAAACGGGGACGCCAAAAATGGCTGAGAATACTGCGAAGTTAACGAAGTCAACAACCTTCTACCTTCTTGACTCTGGGGTCTTGCGAATAGCGGACTTTGTGCCAAAGTATTCTTGGGCTTTGTACACCGCATTACAGAGAAAGTAAAGGAAGAACAGAGAGAGAGAGAGAGAGAGAGAGAGAGAGAGAAAGTGTGTGCGTGAGTGTGTGTGTACAGAAAGTGTGAGAGATACTATAAAATAAACGTAGCTGCCATATACCATTGCAGCTACAACAGTCCATTTCTATTCCCTTGGACACGATCGTCTTACAGAAGGAGTATTATTCTGATGCAGCGTCTGTCTATTACTTTGAAATTTCATCAACAGCGATCCAGTGAAAATCCTCGTAACTCACCCTTGCCGAGGCGACGCTCTTCTCGGCGGAGACGCCGTCAACTTCAACACGTGCCCTTGCTGCCGTCGCGGCGCTCTGTTCCTTGTAGGAGACGTCGCCAGCTTGAAGAGCCCTCATTTCGGCGCTGTTGGCCGTGGCTTTCTCCGCGGAAAAGCCATCGGTAACCACCTGAAGTCAGCAGGGAAAGTATGTATTAATCTTATAAGGCAAAGGTCCGATACAGCAAGTACATCAAGATTGAAGAAGTATGGCGATGGCGAATATCTACTATCCATGTTTTCGTCTAAGCGTAACTACAGTTAAATATATTCCGTTGATATCTTTAACGCACGTGTGTCAATGAAGTGACTGCCTCCGTGTTTCATTATTAATTACCAAAGAGGCAGACAGTGACTTGCGACCTTGTAAATAATAGACACAAGCAGCTACGATAAGGTAACACTATTACAACACACTTGAATACCAGTCCCACAGAAGCGACACATAGTCGCCAGATTCCTGACGTTCTTTAGAAAAAATGTGACCAGCATCGTGAGCGATGCTGAATATGCAAAAGTAAATGAAGAATCGCAGGTAATTAACACCATTGAAAACTAACCTTGGTCTTGGAAGCACTCGTCATTTTCTTCTGTTCAAATTTCATCGTCTCCGGACCGGCCGGTAAGTTCGTCATGTTCGTCATATTCGGCATGTTCGTTATATTTATCGGTGGGCTCATATTGTGAAGGTTGTTAAGCGAATTGAGAGAACTCAGTTGAGAGGGTGAGCCAACTGTTAAGGTGACGGTACCAGTGACAGGTGGCGGCGTATCCGGATCAGGAAATGTGACCAAGGGTTCGGACAGATCACCTTCCTCAGGTCCACTACCATCCCTGAAAGAAAAATAGCACAATATTCACAATCACTGTCTACACTCTCCAAATCCACTTCACTCCACTCCAATCCTATGGCGATAATGTTCGATCAACCCACCTGTCAACCAGGTTCTCCATGCTGCTGCGTAAACGTTGTGAAAAGTTCGTCGAGATATTCTTCATTTCGGATATGCCACGTTTCAGTTGAGTGAGATCGCTCTTCATAGAGCTCGCTTTCATCTCACTCGAAGACGAGGACGTGAGGATCCTCTGGGAGGACTTGGCCACCCTGCTCGAACTGCTAGTGCTGCTCGTCTGGCTCTGGTTCGTCAGCATCTGGCCCAAGTCAAGTAACGTTTCATTCTATTAAAATCCAATGTGACTCATAACTCGTTGTGCGACGTGACCAATTGGACCCCCTCTACCTCTTCTACCTAACATCCACGACTACCATCATCGTTCCGTACCTCTTCCACGTATGTCAAGTATACGAGCCAAAGTGTGAGAAGGAGCCCTAATACCTCAAGATTTTTTGGTAGGCAGCCAATAATAACCAAGTCTCTTAGATCCAGGTGTAAACCAATGGTCAGGTAGGACACAACGGAAAGAGAAAATGATTCGTGCAAATATGTGAATATGTTAATGAGGAAGTGAGAGGCAAAACGTGAGGTTCCAAGGTCTCGCGAGAGTTCAGAGAATTGAAGAGCAGTGAAGATTGGCCGATGGTATTGAATGGAGTTCAGGAAGCCAAGCAAACTTTTAGATCTCTTGAGAGAAACAGTAGGCGTCGCTTCGAGACCTTCAATTCGTACGATTGCGTAATATACCTCACAGGTTTAAAGGGACTGAAGGTGATGGCGGCTATGCCGCTGTGTTTCGGAAGGTCGCGTAATGTTCAAATGAATGGATCAAGACTGACAAGATAAAGAAGAGACACACATACGCAAAGCATTCGTAATACTGTTGATGACAGATACAAGACGTCCAAGAAAAACAGTAAGTGTCGCAACAAAATATATGTATTTTAACTTAGAAACGGGTAAAGACAATTCAAGCTAATTTTGAAACATTCTCGAATCTCTTGTTTCGTCTACCTAGACGTTCGATTGCCGTGAATTTTCTAAATAAAATGAGGACACGTGAATCGTCGACGCTTCAAAAATATTTGGAAAATCAACAATTTCCCAGAAATCCCGTTTTCCAAATCAGAATATAGTCTCAATTATTTTTGGAAATTATGTCAGGAATATATATGGTACATACGAATCGGCAATGATCTGGTGCTTTTATTTTGTATACATGAATAAGGAAAAAGGCCCGCATCGTTACGAACGTATTTCCTGGGAAACTCGGATTCATTGCGCGGGCGTCGTGGCGCCATAACTCTTACGAGATGTCCACGTTGGCTGGCGTCTACGTATTCACGTGCGGATATAACATGCATAATACTATCAGTACGCATGAGAAAAGGTGCGTAATCTGACAAATTTGCGTAGCGACAAATTTATTAACCGGCGTCGTGACTCAACTAATCGGGTCATCGCAATTACACCGTACACAATTAATTCAACAATAAACTAGGCCTGCATTGTATTTACAGGTTTACGAAATTTATGCTAATGAATTAAAGATCATACACATATGCAAATAATCTAAGGTCACGTTTCACAACAAGAGGAAACAGTTTTTTTTTTTCATATTTTTTTTTTAAATTCATACCTGCGATGACGTGGTGACTTGAGGATGATGAGAATGGACGCCGTGCGCTCTACCGGCCACGAGATTGTTTTTCTTTTGAAAATTCTCCATGACCGACTGCATGTCCCCATTCTCGCCCCCCTCCACCGGGAACTCCGACATCTGCAATAAAAGCAATAATAACAATTATTTAAAAAGTCACATGTTATCACTTTTACGTATTACGCCACCTCACATAAATCTATTTTTTTCCAATAAAATAAAAGAACAACCCATATCCACAAGTACACATCCAAATATACAATAATTCTACACGGTATGAAAACAGGATCCAATCCAATATGAAAAATTTGCTCCGGCATCAATTGATATCCTATCGCAATTTTGATATTCGACAATCGATATATCCGCTTTGACAAGTATCGACGTGTCACAGCGTACACGGTGTCGTTGATCCGCGTTACACAAGAGTCTCCTGCTACCTTTGGTAAAGGCGTCTTGATGAACTGGTACACCCACGTTGCTTAGAGCAAGCGGTAAGCAACCAAGCAACTATAAGCAAGTAAGCAAGCGGACCCAATTACAACCGAGTAACCGGATCTGAATTTTCGTACGTCCAATTATCAGAGAGTTTAAACAATAATATATACATAAATACAGTATATGGACATAGTAATATTTGAAGGAACGTCATTGGCCACGTTAATTACGTCATAGGTCGTAAAGGCAAAGCGCATCGTTGCACTTACACTTGTTTTACGTGATAACTCATCAACGACGAACTCACTGAACTGATAGTCCCACTTGGAAGGGCCAAAATTGCTCTCGTGCGATTTAACCTAATCATTTTTACTGTACGTTGTGGCTAATGCCTGACGAATGAATAGACACACGCATACACGATATACAGTAGCCATACATGTATTATACATATATAGAATTATGAATATGGCGGATTTAAGTGAGACCGAATAATTAATAAAGGCTCGTTCGCGTATGTTTTTCGACAGATGAATTTTATGAAGTATTTTATGAACGCTTAATGGGTACGATAACTTTTTATCATTCGTATCCACGACCTTGCGACAGAAAAGACCACCGTGTTCGATGGATAGAGTGGCTATAGTAGATAATCCGTGATTATATTTTTTCAAATTTTTTCTTTTTTTCTGTCGCAGTGATCGTTCAGCAGGAATCCAATTCGCTTTTTATTATCTTGGTATCGTTAATGATGGATGGACTTTGTGATGATTGGAGCCACGCGGTAATTGATTATCCGATTTCTCTGTATGGTAGTGGTCAAGTTATTCTAATGTATACCGAACATCTGTGCTTCCTGACGTCCATTAACGGCTGGCAAGTCAAGATATTCTTTGCCAGTCACCTTGTTTACCTGCTGCAGAGTGAATCTGTGAATTCTTCAGAACTATCAAGGGATCTTTAATGACGTAAAATTATAAATTGAGATACTGCCTTTATGAAATAACACAAGGTTCGAATAATACTACAATTTATTATTCGATTCTTTTTTTTTGTAAGTGAACACGTGGGAGTGGGTGGCAAGTAGAATGACGTTTCATATTAAGAAAAATTATATTAGTATTAATGACAATTGCTGTACACGTTTCTTCCGTTGGAATTTCAAGAAAACGAAGGTTGTCAATAATCTGTTATCTTACTTTGTCAAAAAAAATATATTGGATCATTAATGTCAAAACTGTTTTTCAATGTCATCTTGGTGAATCTGTCCAAACGGTGGTTGGCCATTAGACTGTTCCAACTGTCTCACTGTTTATCTACCATGTCAGATCCATTGTACGCAACAAAATCACGTATATATCGCAAGCGCATCACTTTCCTCACGACCCTCTTGCTGATTCCGCGGCCTTTTAACAAAGCCATGACGATTGGATAGCATGAGATAAAAAAACTCACTTTAATGCGCATCTATGCTGCGACGTGTGGAACAGTGCGAGGAATAAAATCCTAAAATCCCCGTGACACAGGGATCAGATTTTTACGAAGAACATACATCCGTGGCATAACTCAAAGGTAGTTAAAGACAATGCAGTACTGTGAGAGATCCGCATAAAGAATTCGCACTACTGCTTCAAAAACACTTGTACGTTAAACAAAACCCCACATCACAAAGATCGGCTTTTTCGTTCTCTTGTATTCATTTTGATGAATGGACAAGAGAGGACCTCGTGGGAAACCAGCAATTTTGCACAACAATGATACAAGCCTTTTCAATATAACGCGAAAATATGCTGTTCGTTACCGGCACGAGACAGGGACTAATGTTTCGCGAACGGTTAGTACTGTTTTGTATGGTTGGCACAAAGGACGTGTTAACTGATCGAACGAATATCCGTTCGCACGGTAAGTGTCGGCTCGCAGTTCGCGTCAGACTGACTGGTTTTTCGTTGGCAATGCTGATGGGCCCCGTAAGAGGACGACGCCAGCGCCCTGGCGGCGACCCCAGGGACTGAAATACCCGACACAAACTTAGAAGCCGGCATTCGCGCTCTTCTCTGTCTCACTTGGCATTCCGTATGTGCTTGGGATCGATTGACTTCCTTTGGCTAATTTATCATATAATTAGCGTAGCTCTGCAGCATTGCCATATATGAATATACATATTCCGGGTTCAATTCACACGCGAGGCACACCATTTTCTCATAGACTATTGAAGAGAAGATAGTAAACGAATAAAGGTAAATTTGACGAGGAAAAATTACAGTATGGAAGTAAAGTGGAACTGTCATTGACCGCTACTACTATTGGATGGTCACGTGTCTTTTTGAACCTTACATAATATCGGACAGCACAAAGGACAAAAAGCGTGACGGTTCCCTTATATCGCTGTTCTACGAAACGGACATTTATCTCTGGCCCAGATATATGAGACCGGTTCAATAAAATTTACTCGTTACGTGTCTCGTCTCGACTGTAATTTCAACGTCGCTCTTAATAAAACAGAAAATATTTGCAGACCTGACAGAATTCTTTTTCTCCTGGAGTATAGTTAATGTGTTCATGGCGCTAGTCTCACCCTTTAAATATTTATGATGGATTAGTTTGACTTTCGATTATTCGCCAATATAAGGCCTGAGGGTATGTAAAAGGAATTTTTTTTTTCAAACAACATCATTCCACGACTACAGTCAGTAGGCAGCTGTATGCTTTGACTGATTTATATTTCAGAGGAATGTCTGGCATTCCTTATCTCCTGTTTATAGCATAGGAGAATAGAAATATACCACGTGTATGATGAACTCATGTATGGAAATCATTCTTAAAAGCCTTCACCCTATACATACTCAAATAGTATATTGCACCAAGTAACCTTTTCCCTCGCAACACTACAAAATAAAAAAGTCCGCAATTTGAAATAGAACAAAAAGAACATGGCAGAGAGCCCACCAAGTTCCAATCGTTAAATACAACGTTCCGAATTCTCTTCACGAGCAGCGCGTTCCGTTAAATTATTTACGAGGCTCGATGATCGCCCGAAAAACAAACAACGAACTTCATAAAAGAGCGAGACAAAGTTTGGAATGTTGTCTGGCCAGTGTACTCGGCATCGTTTCATGGCGAAAAGTGGATAAACAAAAAAAAAGGGTACAATGGTTTTGTTGAAGAAAATTTAAGCGATTACTACCCTTGGGATTAAATATTATTCCACAAAAGATATTTTGATCATTAATGAGTATCTTTAATAATATATGTAAGTATAGAATTCACTCCTGTATTAGGTGACTGGATGAAAGATACTTGCAGTGAAATCTCTGCGAGGCTTTGAGCGAGAAAGGCAGATAATCTAGGTATGCGAAGTAAAGGCTATGAAAAGGAAGATCCTCGAGAGGTCAGCGACCCCTGCCAAGAATTCGATCAGAGAATTCTCCATAAAGTCAAGGTACCTCTGCGGTATAATTAATTGTTTTTATGTGAGCGACGCAGTCTGTGGAAAATTACTAAAATATTTGTTAAGCCTTTCTCACGCCTCCGACGCATCTGTCTCTGACCGTGCTAGGGACTCTGGCTGCATAATCTTGCCAGACTACAGTAGGCGTCGTGCTGCAGCCAGACACAAAGAGTCGATCGGAGACGTCTCGACGTGTCACCCTTGTTTCTGAGGCATTCACTTCACTGTACAGGAGATATCCTTAGGACTCTGGACTAGAGATGAAATGCACCTGGATCTTGAGTACTGAATGCTACCATAAATGCATAATCTTCATAGGGACAAGAACGCGTGCGTATGTATTAATTAGGACTTTTCAGACAATGCTCATAATTATTTCTACGCAATTACAGAGATCCCGTCAACTTAACAAAGAACAAAGATCATTTTATTTCATCTTTCACGAATGACTCTAAACATCTTTCTAAGTAAATTTTGTTGACCTGTGGAATTACCGAGAACAATAATCGCGATAATTGCTAATGCCATATAAAAGCCGGAAGTTCGAATAACATTCTTCCTTATTTTGATTATGGCTCTCCGTCAGCCATAGGATATCCTATAATATTAAAAAAAAAAAAGAAAGATAGTTTGCCTATCGGAAGTGCCATAATCAAAATAAATTAATAACTAGTAATCGAGCTGGGATTTCATTTTTACGACTGAATCGATGTGATGAGTTATAATTATAGTAAGACGTTAATCACGTCATCAAAGTAAAACGGAATGCGTCCCCTAGCAAAGAGGAATCTCCATTAACCTTTTCAACGAGGATGACTTTGATTTTACCATACTGTTACGTGTACTGAGGTTATGTATGAGAAGACAGATATTCAGAATTGAAAAGGGTAAAGTCTCGCGAGTTTATTCCCTCTAAAACCTTTATTTCGAAAAACGATGATATCAGTCATCATCAAGTTAGTGCGAGACGTGAGTCAATTTCGCATTCCTAGTATCTCGTGATAATGTCGTTAAGTACTTCATGGTACAATAATACAGCTTCGCCGAGCTGGTTACATAAGTCGCCGATATATTATGCCCGACACACAAGCGCGCATGTGAAATACGCAAATAAAGCCTGATTCTCAGAAAGGAATCGTCGTTACTGTCTAAACCGTCGGATGCTGTTTCAAGTACCAAAGTGACTCTCAACCTCTTGTGCAATTAAAACAAACAAAAAAAACCTAAATTTATACAAAATAAAAAAAATCATTATCAATAATAAAAAAATTTGTCCTGAAGATGACTTGCTATAAAATCAACAGACGCTACGCCAATGATTTTTATATAATAATTTTCCATTACAATGTCACAGTCAGGGCTTTTCAATGTCAACCAATCAGGACGCACCTGTTCGCCACGTGTGTGCCGGACAACGTGGATAATCACGTGTAGGCGGATTGCACTGCAACACGATGGAAGTCATCAAAACAATCAACACGATTACTCATATCCACGCTTGGTCACAGCTAGAAAACCTGACCTACTCTATCGCACGATGACGACAGGTTTGATCTCGGCATCGCGAGGGGTCGAGATCGAGTGTGTGACACCGAAGCCGACACGATGATGTCATATCTCGTAACGGGCCATGACGTATGTAACATGCTCGTACTTCTATCTTCTCTGCACACATTGATTACTTGGCAGATATTACACTACAGTGGTCACTCTTGCAAATCGCATTGCACGCAGAAGACCCATGACGTATATACTATTTGTGACGTTATCGCGATGACGTAAGAGCCGACGAACAGAGATTCTCAATCGTTTTCAAAAATCATCGTTTTAATAAGTTTTTATACGGTCGATTCGATCGAGTACATTTTTGCCGATGACAGTAACGCTAGGAAAAAAAAAATCTTTATATACAAAATGAAGGAAGAAATGATCTCTGTCGAGTGATTGGTACAAATTTTTTAGATGGCAAACGCTACCGTTTATTTCTGCCTGGCGCAATTCGTGGCGTTAACCTTTCGAATTTTGCGGCCATCTTCGTCGGGAGATGTTAAGGGGAGTCCACGTGAGAATACGTCAGAGAAACCCTGCTGCTTTCGTAGGTCAATATCGGGATTGAAGAAATCTTTACGGATGTGAATCTACTTTGATCTGATTAAGTTAGAAACTTTTTAACTAAATGATACGTTCTAATTCTTTCCAATCGAGTATTTGAAGATACTTTTTTTTTGTGGAGCTATTAAAAATATTTATTGCACTAATCGAAAGCGCCGTCAACTAGTAGCAATAATTAATATCGGGTGTACAATTATCTGCGTATATTGCGCAATGATTAGACATCCAATTTTACAACGTAACAACAGTAACACACTGATAATGAAATATCAATTTTATTTGAAACTTACGGATTTCAAAAATGCTCCCCTCCCTTTGTACATGCTGCTACGATATGGATAATTACTTTGCAGATGCAACATATTCAATCCCCTGTCGACGCTCATTCGTAAACTTTTTTTTTCACTGTCAAAATCAAAAACTGGATTTTTTAAAAAGCTTTTACACTTCAAGCGTCTTTTGATTGGTTGCACTTGAAAATTTGGTTAAACTTCGGAGAGCTCTTCCACAAGGATGTACGCTTGGTTTACTACATTAAAAAAAAGACACTCTGAATAAACGTGAAATTAGCCACAGATACCGAAATAACGTATGAAGGATACTTCGAGATGATTCTAAAACGCGACCTCGAATAATTTTTTGCCACTATTATCTTCCACTGTTAATTTGCATAAGGTAATATGATTTCCTTCTAGTCACGTAACCGTAAAAAAAAATCACAATACGTAATCAAACGACTTCAAAATAATTCATCACACTAGCCTCGCGAATTGATGGTAAACCTGCGCGTGGTAAATCTAACATGAAACTGCAATCTCACCGCGTTATCAGTGATATTTTCAAGGCTGAAAATTGTCTCATAATCACAGATAAGAACGAGTTATCTAGCACCATCCAGATACCGCCGTAGATCTTTACGTACCCGTCAGGAGTACCTTCTATTTCGCGAATATATCCATTTTATGACTTTGGCATCTTTAATACAAAATCGATATTAAATTCACCCGGGAAATTATGTTATCGTACGACATTATACACGAAGAACACTGCCTTATCGTTATACAAATTTTTCAATAAAAGAGCATCCAAATTTCCAGGCAATTCATTCTCAATCAATCTCACGATAAATATGGCCAACGATAACAGAGGCAACGAAAAACAACGAAACTTCAAAATAAACGGCAGATCGTAACCAATGATTATTCGGGCCAGTAGCGAATCTATACAGTAATAAGTCGATATTATCGATACGTCATCTGATATAGAAGCAAAATTCAGTTATAAGCGTGAATTATCGATCATACCGAGGCAGATTAGCGCTCTGGCAATTTCAAAGGTACTGTCAAGTGGACCTTATTAGTTATCACGACAACAGTTTCCAAACTGAATTATAAGGATAGTAGCTCGGAGCACGTAAAAATATAGTTAATAAGTAATACAAATTTTATCTATTCCGAGACACCTGTCGTATGCCATGCTTATCAAAGTTCCTTCGAATTCACTATCAGTATGAAACTATGACGTGGATTGCCGACATGAAAATTCATTGATAAGAGAATATGTCGTGTATACCTATATATTGATGACGCATTGATTTCCATTAAAAATAAGTGACAACGTCAAGCGCGAGGAAAGTTCGATTTTAAAATGTCATTCCAAAGAAAAAAATCATTATGACGCCAAAGCCAATACGCATACGGTATAACTCGGGTCTTGTGTCTAGGGTGGAAGTCCCCGTTCGTTTCCGGTACGGAAGTCACGTAGAGAGTTCCGGCCCGTGTCGTTCGTAATCCCAAGAACGCGTCGTGCGTTAACGCCTGTCACATTAAGTCGCAGTCGCACTGATCAAAGTCTAATTAACAAAGTCTCCGAAGAAGGCTTCCGTTTTTTTGTCTTTCAAATAAGAATAACAGATACCTAACCATATACACAACACGTGGGAGAGCGATTAATAATAATCACGAAATAAACCAGACGAGTATAAGAAACAGAATATGATATTAAGGCTAGCCCGCGAGGACATCTAAATTGCGTGGGATAAGTTGAAAAAACTATCCTTCCTGATAACGTAACGTTAAAAGTCAAAATTCTCAACAAGCGTCATCACGCGATCACGAATCTCGAAGAATCCTTCAACGAAAAACAAGAAAGAGGAAAAAAAAAACAATTACACAATTACCAGAATAAATTTTCACGATCAGACTATAGAAAATTCTTAAGACTGCTCGCACGTCATTTTCGTTTAGCGTATCACTTGACAATTCACCAAAAAACAAAGTGCACGAGTAACCGTCCAAGATAGAAAGGCGTAAAGTTGTCAAAGTACCGAGAGAAATCATCGCACGATAACACGCCCGCTGAGGCTGAGTTTCTACTGAGAGTTGAAAAGCGATCGTTGTGTTAAACGGATTCGGAGGTTTTGGAGGTGGGTACGAAGAATCAGGTGTACGTAGTGGAGGTGGTGGTGCCGTGAACGATTTCGCGACAGCTACGGCAGTGGGGGAGATATGCATTACCAGTTAGTTGATAGTCGAGTTCGTGAATTCACTGATGAATCATAGTAAGACGAGGTGTGACGAGAAGGAGGGAGGGAGCGAGTGGTTGGTGAGGGGGAAGGGAGAAAGAAATAAATACAGTGTGTATATAATCGCGTGGAGAGGTGTATAAGAAAAATGTGCGAGCTTCGTGTCCATGAAAGGTAAAACTCTTAAGATATTCCGCGAAATGTATAATCCCAAGAAGTGACCCAGCAGCATTCCATTGGAAATCCATAGACAAAATATCGATCCTTAAACATTACAGGATACGAGAACGCGTATGATCATATATAGAAAGGATAATCGATAAACGTGATAGGTCGATGCGATTCGATTTCACATAAATTTAATTTTCACGAAACTTAAAAAACATTTATCTTATCTAATAGCAGCCATTGTTACCGGGAAGGAACGCCATTTGTCATTCTTACCGACCAATAGCCGACGATCGATCGTGTTATCGTGCTTCGATTGTAATATAATGTAACAAGAAGCAGTATCCGTTTCCATGCTGTTATAAGTTTAAAGCATAGGAGTTATAGGTACATGCAAGGTACGTTATACAACAATAACAGACGCATCATTAGAATACATAACGGGTGTGTTTTGTATTACGTATGTGCTAGATTCTAGGAACGTCACGATCATACGAATTCCTGTGGACTGGATCGAAAATACATTTCACCGATTAACAAGAGGTGCCTGAGGCAAAAGGTTGTATTTAAAAAATAGAAATGACATAAGAAAATATATTTTGAAGACATACAAGACATACCTACAATGGAAAAACGTCACGGTTAATATTTTATTTCGAGTATAATAATGCAAATGTATCACGAGAATGAAAAGCAACCTAACCTTATCATACTTTCATGTCCCCCTTTCGTTTCCCGTTACGTTAAGCCGCAAAAGATTCATTCACGAGTGAATGACGCAACACTCTCGCGATCGTCGACAAAGTACAACAAAACATTAAAAGCGACCAGTTACGGTGAAAACGCATAATACAGCCACCTACGTGGATTAGCAATGCGCGAATGCGTCATAAGCAGTGACACGCGACTAACCCTTCGCGGAAAGCGAAGAAACCAGCCCTGACATTGACTCCATGCACGTAAAGTATAGAGTGGGAAAAAGCGACAGAGAGGAAAAGATAATACCTATACGAGGCAGTGAGAGAGACAAAGACACGTCCTAACCGTCTGGCGCGAGCCTAACGAATGACTCACTTTCGCGAAAATACCACCTAGTATCACTGTATACACTTGGGATGCACGTCTTGCGCAACGCGCTAATAGGCCAATTGTTCAACCAATCAGCATCGTCCTTTAATGCATACCTACAGAGTCAACAGAAGCAGTATAGAGAGAAGCCCGGTATAAGGAAGCTCAGTGTCTTCCTGACCGTAGGAAGAAAAGAACACGATGCATCAGTACTTTAATAAAATATGTATGTAATGTGTAAATAAAAAATACCATATATAGATATACTCTTTATAATTCTTGGCATTTGTAACGGACATTTTTAATTAGCCAGGCGAATCTCTTGCATAGCTCAAGGGTTCGTTAGCCCGTGTTTATCGGTAGAGGATTGGAGTCTGGGATGCTTGGGATAGTTCGAATCTCTAGAAGGCTCACAGGCTGCGTCTGTTTGGATTGCTGCGCGTCTTAAATTTCTATAATAATCTCTTTCTCGATATATCATTGGAACATATATATGTAGATATATATATATATCAATTACGATATTACCCTGCAATTTACTTCATTAGATTAGGTTATACCAAATACACGAGCATATATTTCAGTCGACTGAAACCTACCTTTTAATATAGCCAACGGACGTCACGGGACTTAAAAGAAAACTCGTACATCCTAGTACGTTGCCCGTCCAGTCTAAATTGAGATGCACTTCAATGGGTACGGTGCAACCAGTGCGTGCAGTCTTACGGTGGACTTAACCTGACTTAAGTTTAGCGTCTCCGTATACTCTGACCGTTATTTATAGGACATGGAGAGCTACGGCTTTTAGAAATCTTCTATAGCGGCGAAAGCTGTATACGAGATCTTCATCCTCTTACACTTTTTCTCCGCCCGTCTAGTCTGGACCGCGTGAAAGACCCTGGTAAATCGTTCGGGACTTGCTTCATTTTACGACTGGTGTAACGCGGCATGCAGGCACGTATGAGTCCCAAGACATAGATATTGCGTAGAGCAACCCTTGCCAGATTAAAACGTACTTTCATATTTGAGGGGGGGAGGTCGTATTAAAACATTCGCTTATTCATTGGAAAAATATATTGTGCGATTGAAAGTTTGCGAATTAAATAGAGGAAGGGACGACGTTTTGTGTTGACAATAAACACTGCTATGATACTGAGCACAGCCTTTGGTATTCCGTGAATGATTCACTTTCAGATAAGATACGCGTGATTATTTATTTATATGTACATAATACCTATAGGAATTGTCATAAAGCCGTAGAAATCACAAGAGTTAGTATTAACGTAAATAGTAGTGTTCTTAACCACTTAACCAGGAATCACGTATCGTAGACATTCAGCTATCTACAGACTACAATTGTTTGGCACTTTGGGCCTACCCGACTCTGCTGATTAAATGCCAGTTTAAGTGATTAACTGTAGTAAGGTATACTCAGCCAAGAAGTGAGGTTAAGATTGTAATTATCGAGAATCTCTAAAACAAATAAAAAGCATTATTTTCATACGTTCGTTCGACGCGGATGCACTCTAAGGAATTGTTATTTTCTTTCCAAAATTATGTAATGCATTAAAAGTTGAGTGGGCGTCCCGTATGATACATCACTCACTTGAATATAAATTTCATATAATTAGTATATTATAGGTTACGTGTAATCGTACTGAAATACTGTGACGTGAGTATTAAATGCTGTAGGATGCACCGTTATAAAAAAAATCGAACGTTAGAAGAAGTCATGACTATCGCTGCTCCGTACGACAGTGCGAATATAAATGGTGACCTTCTTAACGGCTGGGAATCCTACGGTTTACTTCCTCGTTCGACTTTCACGAGGATATCCTGGTACTCAGCCTCTCCATTGAGATCTTTCCCAACGGCAGAAATGCCATTCATACGTTCACCCAAAAGTATTACTGGATATTCTGCATATGGTATGTATTGTCGGAATTACGTCTAAGATATTCTTTGCGTACAATTTTTCTACAGGAAAATATAACATGGCGGACTTCAGACTATACGCAGTTCACGATTCCATTCTAATACATAGAGTAACAGTAGTAAGTAAGGCGGGTTTCCAACGGTACAGTAAAGTCACGAATCTCGTATCGTATTCGTATGACATTCGGTAACAGGCGGTTAGCCACGTGCTTGGAATTAGCGTTCATATCGCGAGAGAAAAGTCGAGGCGTCTGGAGGTCTGTGACTCATCGTGGAATGTAAGCGACGATCGGCGAGTGGAGCGTGAGAATTAGACAGACTAAGAGAGAGAGAGAGAGAGAGAGAGAGAGAGAGAGAGAGAGAGAGAGAGAGAGAGACGAAGATAGGAAAAATAATTAAAAAATCACTGAAGAATTTCAGAATGAATCATCTGATAGATTTTTGAGGGAGATAGAAAAAATTATTTTTAAATATATACGTTTCTATGGTAAAGATAGCTTCTACAGGATGACGAATTATTAAATATGGTACATGATCGATGTGTTATTGATATTCGTCATGAGGTTTGTGGTCCCGTCTAGTTATTATGGCTGATCAATAAAGTTCGATCGTGATGTGGAAAACGTGTGTACCTATACAGATTGATATCGATCCTTCGGTGGTCGTCTCGACGCTCGTGTAGCTGAATGCGAATCGTGCTGAATGAACTTGAGAATGAATGGGAAGGAATTGTGAGTCATCGACAGGAAGGGCAAGGTCGGCACTCAACGGCGCGACACTGGCGATACGCGCGCGCGTAATTCCTGTGTAACGTAAAACGTTCGAGTGGCAGTTCCGTGTTGGTTATACAGGGTTATTAAGATTTGGAGGTCCCGAAAACAAAATTTCATAAATAACATTGTCCTAGTATACTATACATATATACGGAATTTGATAGAATGAAATTACTATAGTATATAGTATACTATACTAAAGGACTGCCGTATTAGGTAAGAGCCCTAAAGGGAATGAAAGAGGAATTTAAAAAGAGTATATAGTGAATGTCAGGTATCCCGTGAGTCACGCAACAGGTATTCTTCGTGTAGAAATGCAAAGATCAGTATCCGACTGCAACGGACCCTTAGGGTACATTGATGATCCCTGTGAGTCATTTTAGTATTCGAATAATTTTTAATAGACGGTGAACTTCCTTGTCAGTGAAATTTGATAGTGTGGGAAATTCTCGGGAATCGTTATAGAAAATAACGAAAAAAAAATATATATATATATATATGCATATATTGTACAATAAAAATATTTTTCTATTGCATAATTTACTTTCTCTTTCCCTGTCCCTGGTTTAAAAATAATATTTGTTTCGTTACTGATTTTAATTATCTAATCGCTGAACATCCATCCATTTAGTGTAACAGACACGAGAGACGCCCGTTTTCTGAGAATTATTTACCAGCGTCCTTATCATTTGACTTATGCCAACGATAGGCCAACGATCGAGCTATTACATAAGTCAGTGTATATACGCTGCGAATGAATCATCATCGTACGTACGCTTTCGTTAGTCACACGAGACTACCTGCTGCTGCCACGGGGCTCAGATGATCTTTGTTATTTTTATTTAATATTTTTCTTTCCAACATTTTTTCTCCCCTACTCGTATTTCTTCTCGACTTGCGCATTGCCTCTCTCCAGTTGACTGCCTGTCGACGAACGAGCGACGTGAGCTGGAATTCATTTCGCAAGGGATCTTGAGAGAGAGAGAGAGAGAGAGAGCGACTGATTGATCTCAAGTAAAAATAACTTTTCTTTTTTTCATACGCTGAGTCAAAGACGACTGATGATTGGTGATCGTCGAGAGAAATCTCGTAGACGATTGTAATCTCTATCCGAGAATCCAATCGAAGGCAAAGAAATTATATCGAATCACCCGTTACATCTGATACGTCATACATCTCGAATCAGTCCTCTTATCAAAATAGAAAGCTCATTGGCAGAAATTGAAGTTACGTTACAGACTTGTCAGACTATAAAATTACGTATTACAGTGAATTATCGTCACAACAGGTACAATTAATCCCGCACTCGTCACTCTCTTCGTCACGGTTATATCAAATTCGCATAATTTAAAAATCCGATAAGATACTCCCCAGATTAGAATGAAATGTGCCGAGAGTGTCATCGAATATCGATAAACCTTATATAACCTCAAAATGATGTCATTCCCATCAAAATTTATTATTCTCCTAACGCCCGGCTGTCTGATTAATAATCCCCACCCTTGAAAATGGCTCCTTTACGATACTATTATTGAATTCAATCATCCCATCCGAGACGTATTGAAGAAGAGGAAGAAAAAATTCCAAATGTCTAAGTGACTCCAGGAATCGATTCTGAGAACGATCTTTCGTAGACGCCGTATAATTGACAGTCTCCTATAGCTGCCAGTGCAACAATGATCCTCGGCATGAATGAAGTCGGCAAGTATAGAGCAAATTCCGGCGGCGTGGGGATACGGCTTAAATAGAAGAGTGGGGCAGGAAGACAGTCCAGTAGTGTGAGTCATCCTGACGGATGATCATCCGGAGAGTCGTGGCACGTCGTCGTCGTGAATCGGCCGTGTCGTTATTGTACAACATGACACTACTAACGATCACACTGTTACAAGCAGACAACATGGCGCTGGTTTATATCAGAGGTTCTCAGTCTGTGACCCATGCAATAATAATATTAATGATACACTCCCTGCGGGCAATCCTATTGCAGTTACATGTAATACAAAATAAAGCTGACAAGGGCTAAGAGAATTTTAATTTTTTAAATTTCAAAATAAATATATATATATACACAAGACTATCTCGATATACCTGCTGCCCTCTGTAAGTCGCAACGATTCATATGTAAATCCCGTGAAACTCACCTGCAACAGAAAATAGAAATTTTTCATTCATACAATTGTATACCATTGAACGAATGAACGATAAGTCAAATAATTAGAATATAAAAGAGGAATCGTTTCAATGCATAATATAGAAAAGGGGTTATTTTTTTTTTTAATATAACCTACCTACTCGTCTTACGCATTTTCATTCGCGTAACAACAAACCACAAAGGAGTGGTTATTCAAAGCGTCTTTATGACGTGACGCTACTTTGTCATTGAAACATTTAATGGGATGCGGTCGCGTGGTAAACGAAGTGAAATTCATATTTATTTACATACTAGAATGAGCGTATGCCGGTTCTTTTTCTTAACCCCAGTGTGGATACGGAATTCCCAGTTTGTCAGACGGTTCTGGTTCCGGTACATAGTAACGAAGAGGGTTAGTCAAAAATACATGGAGCATAGCAAACCACACGTGTTGACGCGTAAATAAGATCACAGACCCACGAAAATACACAAAGACCCAAAGCGGGTTTAAATCTCGGCAAAATTTCCCCATGCTAATTACTCATCCCAATTAATTACAGCAACAAGGGATAAGTAGTCAAGATGGTGAAGAAAGACGTAGGCGTAGTTAATCACCGACGGCCCTTCACGGACGCCATTAATGAAGGTTAAATCTGACTAGTATATCCGACGCCGATTTCAAAAGAGACAAAATAATTAGGAAACCATTAAAAAAAATAGTATACCATAAGTGTCACAAAGAATGACAGAAAAAAAAATGTATCAAAATAGAAACATGAAGACAGTGCCGATTACGTTATCAGTGCCTGATCGTTAATCAGCGATATCAACCAGTAGAAATATTGACTTTAAAAAATGCCGCATGTCCCTCGTAACACAACCTGACAATACTAATTCTCTGATTAGAGCAATAATAAGAATAATAAACGCCTGATAATATTTCATCGAGAGTCAGTTCATTAGTCGTTTGTTATTCCCGCAACTATTGGCAAATCCAAGTGACTTCTTGCCAATGGCGTATCTACACTACATACACACGAGGCATATCTAAGGAACGCAAGTGCGGCCGAGGGACGCACTACTAATGATGTTTCATTGCAAAACGCAATGACGGCTATCAGAGTGCGGGTAACGTTGGTCGGCGTTGCCTTTGATCCAGTTGCCTCTAGCGTGGCACGACTTAATGTTGCCTATAATAAACGTAGCCAGTCCGCGTGCTTAGAATTATACCTACATACGTATACGTAACGTAGATCGGCGTCTGCCTTATAAATAACCGTCTTTAATCGTTAACCATCCTTACCATGAAATCAGATCGTATCAAATCCTTTGGACGTTAGGTTTTACGTATCGACATTTTTTTTGTCCACTATCACTCCACTACGTTCCCGGGATCCTAACTGTCTATCTAAGAAACGCTCCCGCGTACGCTCATGGCCAATCACGATCCCTGACGAGTGATCGATCAAATCGACACGCACAATATACGCATCTAATTATGCACGAGGTCTAAGGAGAGCTGCCATCTTGTTTTCTCTGTGCAACCAAGGTGAAGGCGAGTAAGATAAAAATATAAGATCTACTCTCGCAGCCATGGCATGGATGCAAGTGCAATTAGTCACGAGGTACTTGTCGTTAAGATATTCCGAGGTATTTCCAAGAGATCTATTCTGGTCTTTATCCGTTCTATTGTGGAGAAGTCATTTTCTTCGATTGTGCAACAACGGTATACCGTTCTTGCGTATATACAGGGTTATTCAGTAGAAACGAACCACCTGAATATGGTTCTATCATAGAAATCAAATGGACGGGCTAACTTCAGGTGGTGCGTTTCTACTGAACAACCGTGTATACGCAACGGGTATAATAGTCGTTTATATGGAATTATTGATATTGCTGGCAAAAAAATCCCCGATCGAAGGAGTACCAGGAACTAGGATTCTCAAAGGGATATAAAAAAAACAGGATGGAACGTAATAGTGGATATGCTGAAATTACGCGGAAGGAGTTGAAGGGGGGGGATTGCTTTTGTCGGCATTTCCTAAACTATGTATGTCACATGGGCGCTAAGTGAGCGTAAGTGATGAGAATTTACAGAGGAAATTGTTAATGGTAAGCTCGTAAATCATTACGATTTTGCAAGTGGTAACCACTAGCGTGAGATAATGAAAGAGGATATATAATTGCATTGTAACGTTTTACGAGTCGATCTTAGAATCTTTTTTCATGGTAGCCTGCTATTGTCGTTATTGCAGGATGTAATCGTTGGTATTTCGCCCAACGAGTATGAATTCGAGTGATAAGTAGGCGAATTGCGTTTTAGTACTGCAATTAGAGAGGAGCGATTAAAATTTTCGAAGGATAACAATTTAAATTGGCTGATTAACCTCAGAATTCATTAAATCGACATCACAATTAATTTCCAATCGTTGTCGGCTCGCTGATTGGACGTGAAAACAATGTTTCTCATATAGATAAAAGCAAATTGCTAATTTAAAGAAGAGTGATTAAAATGTCATTCTACGTCTGAAAGGCGAAATTCCTAGTGACATTCTTCTTGTCGTTTACCGTATCACTATTATTTATTCCCTAGACAAAATTTATAATACAAATCCATAAGGGCTCCCATTTACTGAAAATAGACAATTAATGTTCCTACGTGTCTTACAAAGCTCTTTAAATACATTCAGGCTGCCAGCAGGAGTATTGGTATATGGCGTTAACATAAAAGCCCCTAGGATACGTGAGACACGCTTATAGATTATTCACAGAGACACGCGCGTCTCTATGTCTATTTTTAGGTTACAGTACAAAGATTTAATGAATCATCCAAAACAAGGTCGTGCGTGCCAACTGTGAGATAAAAGTCAGCGTAAGGAGCGCGTCGCGACGCTTGAGAAAAATTTAATGACGGTAAGTGTAGAAGCCACGATAGTAATTCTGTTATATATATATAACACGTATCTACTAACAAACTTCTAGATTCTAAATGGCTTATGCTTACCGATACGGTCGCTAGTTCTAAACTGGCCTTAAGGGTTAGAGCGTCCAAGCTCCGTATAACCTCTGGACCTCGCGTATACGTTTCTACTGGTAATGAATGTACAGGCTTGATTTATACGTACGAGGCAGAACGAGGCGTGCACGTTACACGGCTGTGCTAAGAGAGGAACTTCCATTGGCCTCCAAGTGCTCGCATGGTGGTCGGACACCATGGCGCCCTCAACGACATAACCATAAAACCAACAAAACCGTTATTGTCTTAAGCGCGGTTCGCAGCCGTGGCAGAAGGCAGTTGAACGACGCTGGAAAATACTCCGCCATATAAAATATCTTTGCCGGGGTTGAGTATCCACGTATGTGGGGATAAAGTGTGCACGTGGAACGAGTGCATCGTCATGTGAATGAAAATAGAAAACTTTCTGAAATAATATTCAGCGTCTTGGCGAACGCATTAAATAATCCAATAAAACGGTAGGGAAGCAATTCCCATCGTGGAGTAAGAACGTACATACAGATCTATATATATATATATATATATATATATTTATAGTAAACCCTTCTTTTTTTATAGTAAATTACTCGTCGCTCCTAGTGCTTATTTTTTTAGGGGATTGTACAGTACGTTTGAAGGGATAGAGACAAATTGCTATTTTTCACGAACGACAGCCTTCTCAATGTGATTAAAGTATGAAGATGAATTCGGGACGTCTAAAAGGAGTCGGGAAACGTCAAGAGGCTCAGATAGATTTCTGTATTCATTTAGGAGGCGTCGTTGGATTTTGTGCCAAGTGACAAACTCGTGACTAAAAGACCATTTCACGTGGCGTGTGTCTCTGCTAATGAGAGAAGATATACGTCAGAGGAAGGACAAGGTGAAAAAAACTGAATTTGAAATTCAAATCGACATCGTCGAGAAAACCTTAATAAAAGAAAAATATTGCTCCAGTTGCGCCCACGATTTCACCACGTAGTAGATGATAGGTCTATAAATAAATTAATTGTTAAAAATTACAAAAAAACATACTGATCCTTCAACGAGTGTCGAGTGACTTACAGGTCGTTACATAAGTAACGTAACGTTTATACAAACACCCTCGTAAAAGAAACGCGTCAAAAGCTGCGGAGATATTCTGGCACGAATCATGACCTTCCCAACACGAAGAGCCCAGGGCATTTAAAAAAAAAAATAAAAAGTCAAAATTCCAAGAAACAATCTCCTAGCACTTTGTGCGACTGTCAGAAGGGTAACAAATGTTAAAATGAAGCCAGCGGTCTATTGCGTTATTTTTGCCAACGGAAAGAATAACAGTATTGAACGACTAGAACGGATGGAAGAAAAAAAATTAATAATAAATGAAGCCCACTGAAATTCTTTCTGGCAGTGGGATTGGTGGCCATTTTCTAGTTGTCTACTGACGTTTTTATAAAATCGCGTCGACGCACGTCTCGAGCCAAAGACTTATGCAACACGATACCATTTTCGTGGGACCGATCCTATTCTTAGATGAAGTCAAGTATTGTTAGCTTTGCTCTGTGGGCGCACGTGTTTTAGGTAAAATGTATCGTCCCGATGAAAATCATGGTTTAGTCATTGATCATCGGATAATTTGATTCATTGACTTTTTATTTTTAATGTTTTCTACGACGAACAAAAAAGCAAGAGCACACCATCAAGTAAATATATAGGTACAACATGACAAAAAAATTCAGCTAAGAATGTCAATGGGTGCAGAAAAATTCTCAACCGCAAACGAGATTGGGCCACGTCGTCGTTTCTCTTTTTCATTTTATGCCGCGTCTATTTATATGGGGTGTGACGCAAGTAACGCACCACACATAACAGACGTCCAGTAGGCATGAGTCGTCAAGCTTGCGTAACTCATTCCCGGCCACGGGTAACACCAAGAGAACCAGCTTTTTTGCGACACGCTATTACACGTGAGAGAACTCTATCGGATTGAACTGTTTACTAGAATTAGTAAGCCTAATTTATATATGGCGTAAACTTTTTCTTTGCTGACCTTTACTTTATGATCTATTAAATAATTCAAATAAATAATTTACACGGTCCACTGTTGCCAAAAGTTACACTGTCACACTCAGGGACAAAGTATTGATCGAGAAATATCGAACACGCAAACGCGACACCCGTTAGATGAGTGTTACTACCGAACGCGTGGTATAGTAGTAGCATCCATTCATCCAGTGGAGCATGCGCTAGTAATTACCGTTACTACGTTCTCTCAATTGTCTCGGTGTTGCGTTATAGTGAGATTAAATGCATCCGGTCGTTTCATTGATGGTTAGGGGTTTTCGTGAAAGCGCCATATTCTTAGGTCCGTTAAGCTGGCAAGGCCAAGTTAGCAAAACAATATGAAATAAATATATCAATTTTTCGCTAATTAAATGCTATTTAATTGCTGAAGAAATAATTTTGTCGCTTCAGCCATTTCTTTAAAAAACACGGCAGCGCCAGCTTAATATTAATCTGGCACGGCCAGATCGGTAAACTAACAATACTGTAAATCTATAACAATTTGTAAATATATATTAATTTTTCGCTAATTAAATGCTATTTAATTGCAAAAGAAATAATTTTCTCGCTTCAGCCATTTTTTCAAAAAACACGACAGAGTCTGCTAAATATTAATCTGGCACGGTCAGGTCTTTAAACCAACAATACTGTAAATTTATAATAATTTGTAAATACATATTAATTTTTCGCTTATTAAATGCTATTTAATTGCACAAATAAAAATTTGTGTGCTTCTATTTCCGCAAAAATTAGGACAGAAACAGTTCAACATAAGCTTAGCATCGCCAGATCGAAAAAAATAATAAACGCAATACGAATAATCAAATGCCCGTGTCTCATAACTTATTTACTAATTAAAAGCTACCAAATGTCACGATATTCCGTTTCCCAAATCATCCGCGTTTTAGAAACGTCACCCTTGGAAATAGTAGTAGTAGTACGGTAGATTTACCGTATTGTTAGTTTACCGATCTGACCGTGCCAGATTAATATTAAGCGGGCTCTGCCGTGCTTTTTCGAAGAAACGGCTGAAGCGACAAAATTATTTCTTTTGCAATTAAATAGCATTTAATTAGCGAAAAATTAATATATATTTACAAATTGTTATAGATTTACAGTATTGTTAGTTTACCGATCTGGCCGTGCCAGATTAATATTAAGCTGGCGCTGCCGTGTTTTTTAAAGAAATGGCTGAAGCGACAAAATTATTTCTTCAGCAATTAAATAGCATTTAATTAGCGAAAAATTGATATATTTATTTCATATTGTTTTGCTAACTTGGCCTTGCCAGCTTAACGGACCTCATATTCTTAGGTAGTTTCATTAATTTTATCAGTTGCAAGATATGCGTACACTAAAACGAAGAGTCAATACCGGGTGCAATAACTTATAAGATCCCAATACCTAAATCGAGGATAAAAACTTTTTTTTTTCAATTCCAATACACCGCAAAGCTTCCGGATGCTGTAGTTGAAAAAAAAATATCTCGATCATTCAATAACACCCGTGAAGATCTCCTAATGAGATTCTAGGTAATTAACAGAGAATTCTCGGTGTTCCCACGTGTTTACCAGCAAATAAATTAATCAGCTCAGAAATAACATTATAAATTATACGCTTTCGCAATGTGCCTAGCATATATACCGTGACGAATTTTTTTCAATCGATTCCAGGTAATTAGGCAGCCTGTACGATACATCGACGAGACGTAGAAAAAGAAAATTTGCTTACGACTTCAGTGACTTTAATTGATTAAAGCCAAAATCCCAAAAGACAAGGTTCAGATGGTTCACGACGTGGTCTATGGATACGGAGAGTGTCTAGAGTACCGTCACTTTTTTTTCGTTTCTTCTGTGCGAGAGTATAACTTTGCACGTACGTATATACCCTGTGTCTCGTGATGAGCGTGTCTCCCAACTCTCGGCAATTTAGTGCGAGTTACACTCAATAATGCCGGCTTAATTGCCACAACGAGATGCGACGAGGAGATGTCTCGATTCTTTCATTTCCAGGGATGGTTGGTTGGCCTACCACCGGAGGTAGAAGGAAAGACGTAGAAGAAAGTAGATTAATGAATGGATAGAAGAGGAGAGAAGGTGATGGCGTATGGTATACAAAAAGAGAGGGAAAGATACGTGGAGAAAGAGTATATAGAGGGAAAAGAAGAAGAACCGCCCACAGAGCGGATATGCCGGGTCACCTTAGGTCAATCAGGGCAAAGGGAATCATTTTTAAATGGTCTTAAAACAAAAAATGTATACACCCAATATAGGGTTACTTCTGTTAGTTTACCTGCTTCAATGCGTGCTAACAGAAATCGTAAGGTTTTATATAAATTGGGAATTTACATGCGCATCTGTAGAAAAATGCATTCAGGAAAAATCTTATAGAAATTTATGAAAGGGATTATCGTATGTCCTCGGACCTCCTACATTGATATTAATGTCGTTCTAACAACCATGAACCGACAGTTAATAGAAGTGATCCTCGTACGGGCACGAGCCACGCTATTATCCAATTGAAAGGCAATGGGGAATCGCTGGTTTTTAATCGCATCATTTTTATGTCCGTCGCCATTCGCCATTCGCGTAATATTATGTATATACGTAGCATAAGATACATAAGGCGCGTTTTGTACTTTAAAAGTTTGTTTTTAATAATTCGTATAATATATAGGAATCTTCTTCTAGTAAGTATCTCGATGAAAAGTGAGTTCAGAGTGCACGAAGAGAGTGGTAGTTATAGGATAGAAAGAAGAATGATGGTTTCCTCTGATTCTCCGTAGATTCTCTAAATATATCCAAGACCCAGATTCCACCGGCCAGTTAGAGATAACGAAGAGTGCGTAAAGCGAAAAACCGCCACGAGGCAGCAATAAATTGTTACGAAAAATCATCATTTTTTTAGAGTTATTATAAACTCACTATACCTGACTATCCTCACGTAGGACATCGAAAATTGAGATATGGTCTTGAGTATATTTACTGGCTTTGACGGCCACGTTACTTTTGCACTTGACAAAGGGACTACCCTAGTGAAGATAGGAATTACGATTAGGAATTTTCGAAATGGGACACGGAAAATATCAACAAGGTGAGATTTCTAATGGAATATTATGTCACTGGAGCAGAGGATGATTATTTTTCTCTAGCGTAGATACGTGAGCGTGTATTTCTTGTATAAACTGGACTATTTTTAAACGAGCTATATACACGAACGAGCTTTTATTAACTACACAAAAGCACTGTCCGACAGCTCGTTTTCGTGTTAGAAAGAAAAATTTTCTATAGTTTCCTCAGACATTCTTAACGAGAATTAGCTTATGTATACGTCGCAAGAAATTTTGTGATAAAGTACAATCTGTTATACATTTTTCCTTTGGTAGTCAAATTGCGCAACCAAATGAAATTCCTTGTTACGTAAAAGGATCACTTGTTTTAGTACGCAGTAAGCATCCATTTGTAGACACATCGGAGGGAAAGTAAGGTGGCAGCAGTCCAAGTGAAAGAAAGAGACAAGAGGAAAGACGTTTTCCGAGAAGAGTAAAGGAAACTGCTTTTTTTGTCGTCCGGAAAAGTAAAAAAATATTGAGAAATGTAAAGGGATAATGAAAATTCCTCAACCACAAAAATCTTTGCGTCCTATCTCCAGACTAGATCCAAGGTAAATATTCGTTTCCTGGTGTCAATACGATAAGTAAAGACCAATGAATCCCTGCAAAAATGTCTTTTGGTAAATGTACACTTTTACTTATATATAGTCAGACACATAATTAATGTAAAAGAATAATTATCGCAGCAGGTAACTTCGTAAAACCGTTAGATAGGCGATGAAAATTTGAGTAAAAAGAAAAGGTATATGGCAAAAGGTTAAGCAGTGATGCGGGCGTTCATGAATGCCAGCAATTTCTGGATAAAACCATGTCCTATGTAGCTACGTGCGTATCTCTACTTTTTATGTTAATTATTATCCGTGACATTTTTCTCGTGTCAACATGCGAGTCATTTGGTTCTGCATGGTACCGGAATATCGCACCACTAGGAGCTAATGCATAATATATAATACATATATACATATATTATTACGACTATACAATCACACCTAATTGTTAAAGGTAGATGTGTGCTAAGTAAAATGACTTTATATCTGCGTCTCATTTCTAAGTGGAGCAATTGGTAGTCGTAATAGGTTTGATGAAAGAGAAACGAAGCCAGAGAAAGAAGGAAAGTACTGAAATATTTCGGTACTAAATGTAACGGTATTTGAATAGTCGAAAGTATCGAGTAGTCAAAAGTACCTTGCTGTGTAGTCCAGAGAAGAAAGTTCTCCGTGGTGTTGGATATGAGGACATGTTGATCTTGTTGACGACCATTGTCATGGCAGAGTACACAGAATGCGGACTCCAAAAAAAATCAGTAGTCTATCCCGTCTAGGACGATAAACACTTTTTCCGAGAGTCAACGATTTTTCAGTACAATCGTATAACGATTTGTCTTTGCTGACATGGAAAACTGCGCCTTCGCACACAAATTCTTTTCACCGTTCGTCCCGACGTCACGAATAAATAACATTAACGTGCTCTGCTATTCAGATAATGGGCGACTTATCACTGCACCGTACACTAGAGAATTATAATTTCATTCGTCAAAATGAAAAGGCAGCACAAGATTTTTCTCACATGTATTACTTTTCTTTGGTCAAGGAAACTCCAAGTACTGAAACTTCCTACGCCTTCGCGCGTCAATCGTATACTGAGTGTTGGCACGGGCTGGCCAGTCTTATAAACGTCTAGTCCCCACCCATCTTCAGCAAGCCAATCAGAGTAGCGTTTCTATGCAGTGCAGGTTTACTACCTCACTCAGTGTCATCGTGACCTTCGAACCTAGGGATGTTCGACACGGAGATTACTCGAGAGAAGGGATACTTCATAAAAGCTGTATTCAAGGCTACTTATATTTTACATAATCAGTGACAATTTTTAAATAAACCGATACAAAAAGGAAATGACTACCCCTGTTGATAATCATTGGTGCAGTGCAACAGGGAAGAAGTGCATCTATGCTTGTTTGGCAACTGCACATGCAATTCCTAGTAATTTCTAGGCGCCAAATAGTTATATATATATATATATATCAAACCACCCTGAGCTCGTACACGAAATGAGTATTTTCGTCTCTACAAAAAAGTGCGCGAAACTGAATTTCTCAGAGACGTATATTAGGGGACACCAAACTGTGATTCCAAGGACTGGACATTTAAGTGCTCGACGTTAACGTTGACGAATTATTAAGAAGTATGGAGGGAGAAATAAGAAGAAATATTTTCAAATGGAGTATTGTTTACACATAGACATGATGGATAGACTACGCAGCAGCCAGAAAAAAGTACACTGGGCATTAGTGTGTCCGAGACTTACGAAATATTCAAAGTCTCTTAGAAGGGTTCCCTTTCAGGGTCATAAAAGGGCCAAATGACGTGGTTTAATTGCCTATTAATTAGCACCTAACCAGTGAGCACGCTTCGATGAGATAATCAAGTGTATTGCCGAAACCATTAGGAGTGTTTAGTAAAGCTTCAGAGAGGTAGATTCAGTAAAAAAATAATGTTTAATTACTTTGGCTTCTTTGAGATAAAAAATAAATATGAGATTCATCATTCATACTGATTGTCGATTAAAATCGTTCCGTGAAATGGTTCAATGAATTCAATTGATTAAACGTGTAATTCTTTATCATTGTCTCGAACCAAGTGGAGCGAATGATGATTGGACTTTCACCAAGCATGAGAAGACTTCGTCAAAGGATTTTAAGAGGCTGCAGAGAAAATTTTGTAAAATTCTTAGTCGATTTTCCTAGAAATACCAACGGGTAAATTATGCGTCACAAATAAAAGGAAAAAATGGTAGTCTTTGTGTACGTTCACAAAAGATTAACTGGTTCAAGGGGTATTCGTTAACACGTGTTGGACACTCCTGGAAAAATAAATCTGCCACGAGTATTCTCCTAATCCAAACAGAATAGAATCCGTATGGGATATGACATTCCTGAAAATGTTCTTCACTGATACTAGGAATTCGCAGAGGGATACACGTAATAGGAAATTCCAATTTTTATGGTGGCCAAGGACGATTTTGTGGAAAGGATTCCTCGGGACAGTTTTATGGGAAAGGTTTAGTAATGCTAATGTGGGACAGGACGTGGAAGAAGTAAGGTCAAGGACTATTTTGGTGGGATATCACAATTACATTAATTCTATAATGAATAAGCATATAAGAACTGAAGGAAGTCAGAAAGTAATGAAATTTGTTATTTTTAGGGAAACTTCAAAATTCTTACATTACAGGATGAAATACGTTTTGAGGTAACAACGCAGGCATAACGTGACCTGGGATATCATGCTTGGTGTTTCAGGTAGAAAAAAAGTATACCTGTCTTAAGCCTCTAAGAAATTCTTGAGAGTACTGTTAGAGTGCCAAAAGAAAATGGCGGAGTTGTCACTATTGTTATTGTCTCTAAGAAAAGCCTCAGAGACCATTATTGAGTAGAAAAGTATTATATTTTCAGAGAACTTTAGATGATTCAGGGAATCCGTTGAGTCGTCAAAAGCAACACTAGTTTGATTTCTTTAAATAGGTCGTACACACAGAATTCATATTGATACATGGAAACTGAAATGATCCTTATAATTAATTTAAACTCACGTTACAACGTATTTTAAATTCGCGCCAAATCACGCGTGACCGCCAAGTGTAAAGAAAAATAGTAAAAGATGCATTTATATCATTTCAGTATCTTTCGCATACAACGATAAACATCTAAAGAAAGTAATTAGACTCTGAAAGCAGCATAAAATTATTTTTGCCTAATTAGCCTGACGTCGACGTCGCCTATATTAGCACCAGAGGACGTCGTTAGTCGTGAGCTCTAGAGCCGTGAGCGTCTATGCGTATCGTTGTAATGTGAACAAGAAAAAAAAACAAAAAAAAACGAAAAAAGCAACAGGCGCCTGGACGTCGTCGCGTTCGCGACGTCAAGACGCACGTATGCGCAGTTTCTCACCAAATAAGAGAAAAACGGAGTAACCTGTTGAGTCTCCCATGGGAAAAGGGCATGAGTCACGAAGAATCGACAATCCAAAAAAGGTGGAGAAACAAATATGTCACTTAACTTTTACTCCCTGAATAACATTGATTTCTTATATTTTTGTTATTCACTTTTGCAAAAAAATAATAATGTAAATTTCCGGTTTTTTAAACTTAAAAAAAAAGTTCCAACCGACTACTAGCCCACGCTATTAATATACAAGTCGACGATAAAAAGATCGTCGTCGATCCTATTTGCGTCTTCGGCAAAAAGGACACGGGGTATCCGTATAGCGAATGAACGGATGAGGAAGCAAAAAGTAAGAGAAGAAATAAAGAACAAGCGTCTTGGCCGACGGTGAGTGAGTCAGAGGCGTCGCGACGCCTGGTCGCTCATATTCCGCACATGACTGCTCGCGTTAACGCACGCGTGCGTAAATTTATCTTTGCTCAAGAGCGAGGCTTCTATTTGGCAATTGTGTTTACGGAAACGTCATGAACTCACAAGTGCAAAAATCGATAGACGTTCTTTTTTTTTTACAAAATCATTACTTCAGAATTTAATTCCTAATACAATTTTTGTGAAAACCTATAGCCACAAATTATCATGTAAAAAGCTCTTCTATTCGAATTACTGCAATATAAGAATACGATTAAATTGAATTACCCTGCATGTAATGTAATTGTATGCATATATAGATATATATTATAGATATGCAATGAAAGACATTATATTATATAAGTATACATGATGATTAGAAATATATGTAAATTTGAAAAGTACCAGGGAAGAGTTTGAAAGTCAAGGAGGAATCCTCATTCCTTCTTTCTGTTTTTATACTCATTTATTACCAAGACAAGAACTTTATTCACCTGTAACATAAATAGGACGAGGGCATCAATGAGAGACAAGTTAATAACAAATTTTAATAGCGTATTATAGATTTGATTTTCATATGTATCTTCAGCTTATATAATACCAAAGGAATCCTTAACGTGCAAACAAGTATAGGGTCTGGGATTTGAGTCTGGTAAGATTTCCGTATCGCGTTTTATCTTCGTATTCCCATAAATATTAAAGGACAAGTAGTTTTGATGTAATAAAAATAATACATTTAACCTAATTTACACTGTCGAACGATACGAATCAATCAGTATTACGAAAGTTCACCAGTTTCGTGCTATAATCTTCTGGAGTTAAGGCCATGTAAAAGAAATAAAAAAAAAAAGATAATAATAATAAATAAATCAACAAACCAGCCACTCGGCACGTTACGAAACCGTAATAGCCCTGGGCATTTTTTTTAAATCGTTTTATTATCCAGTAATAAATTCCAAGGCGTCGAGGAGCATCGTGTTTTCGGAAGTAAGCGCGTCGGCTTTTGCTCCGTTTCCGATAAAGCGACTTTTTAGAAGTAGGTAGAGACAAATGAGTGAGAGAGAGAGAGAGAGAGAGAGAGAGAAAAAGATAAAGAAGAAAAAAAAGGTAAAATATATCAAATTGATCAAGCAGCTTCTTGGAAAAACATCCGTGATGATATCGATCGCTGCTATCGAAGCGACAAATATCCATGAAAGGACAACATACCGTACTGGAATTCACTCAGAAATGGGAATCGTTCTGATATTATTAATAGATTATAGATATTATATGAAAGATAATAGCAATTACAGTAAAAAAATTATTAACAGTCAATTAGAGCGCGATTGGAAGCTTATCAATTAGGTAGAATCGTGATAAGACACGATTCTGGGTAAGACTCACCGGTCTTGAACTTCCGTTCGTCTTAGATGCAATTCACAGTTGATAAGTAGAATTCAGAATGGCCTATATGAGTCAAGAGAAAGTAATGGCGCAAAATGAGGAAAAAAAGGACGAATAAGGTAATCAAAGAAAAGAAAAAGCGATTAACGCGACGATTAAGATTTAAGATGATGAGTAAGACGAGGCTGTTAATAGTTCAATTGTTTGGGTCAAACAAACCGTGAGATTAGTCACGAGAGGAAGATGAGATATTGTTGGGGGGGGGGGGGGGGGGAGCAACGAGAGTCACGGATTTGCAATACATGAAACCAATCCTGTGAAAATAGGTGCGATCGTAAATCTTAGGATTTTAAAATTGTTATAGAAATGTATAAAAAAAATTGTTCTTAATAAATATTGACAAATACATAAAAGTTGCTATTCAAGATTAATAATAATAACAGCATTAATTGTCCTAAAAGGAATAGCACACCAAATATAAAATTTGAATGTTTACATCAGTCTGCTAACCTACCTGGACCTTTGCCAATCTTACGCAAACGACTTCAAACTAGCCAGAACTTGATTCAAGTGATGTTAAAACAGAGAATCCGCGTTGTTAAGCGGAAATGGCAGGAATTTTCAAAACAATGTATAACGTCCTTAATTTTTCACGTGCAGAAATCATCAAAGTAATAATTAATTAATTAATAATTGATGAATTATATTCCAATACATATGTAACACTCAACTGTAATATTCAATGAATAAGAAACAAAATTTCCCACGTCTCACAAAATATTCGTAGGACGTCCATAGGATGTCCAACGGACATCATTAGGATATGTGTTATGTGAATTATTATATTTTTTAATATTATAAGCGTGGGACATTTTAACTGATCTTCGAATATTACAAAATTCATTCATTTCTCCAACATCCATTCAGAGTTTCGAGAAAACCGTGAGTAGAGAGCCAGATATATATATATATATATATATATATATATATATATAAACCAGTAAGAATGTAAGGTTTGAGTGGGCGGACGAAATCGTGACAGCGTCAGTAAGCCCGTATGCAAATCGTAGGTGAATCACGCGTGATAAAAAGAAGCAAAGATTAATGGAAATTATATGTGTGATGTAAGACTTTAATTTCTGAGACATACGTCATACACCAGTCGATTCTTATTGTTAACGTAGAAATACGAATTATCGTGGTTATCGAATAACGTAAATAAAACTTTGATTGTGGCGCATGCGCCAGCGTTACAGCTGATCATAAACGTTCTACTGGAATAATTATAAATTGAATTATCGTACAAATGAGTCAGTGGGTCAAAAACGTACACGGTTACGTATGGATATATTACTGTGATGTTAATATCGTTCAAGTGACTATTTCCATATTTGTGGTATCCGCTTGATTCACAGTTATATGGTAGGTTTGAGATAAGTCCATGAAAAAACACATGGGTAACGTAAACTAGAAAGATGCAGTAATAAATATACGTTAGAAAACTGAGAAATCTATTATATCATCTTCCTCTTCTTCTTCCTCTATCTCTTCTTCTTCCTCTTCTTCAATTTCCTCTTCGTCTTCCTCTACTTCCTCTTCCATATCCTGCAGGATCAGATCCACTGCTCCCACTGGAAAGTACACCGATGCCATTGCTTGTGCTTCTTCATTGTCTTCGGATAAGAAATATGGCTCGATTCCGGCAAAAGCTAGAAATGCTTCCTCGTGGATTCTTCTGATTATGACAATGAAGACTTCGCCGCCAGTTTTGTGCTTGATCTGTGATTACAATTATATTTCGTGTTGCAGAAAATTTGGTTTGAATTTTTCGAAATCGATGATATACCTTATTCTCAAAATCGTGAGGCGTGGATGCCAGACGTTTGGCAAACGGAGGACCGTCAAATTCAAATGCACCAAAATGCACAATGTATTCTTGCCAGTTCATATATGCGTCTGTGACTGCAGGTAGTTTCGATGCATCGTATTTAAATGCATTGATAGGTAAAGGTGCTACCGGCTCTTCGTAAGGGTGCGCTTTTTCCATATAATTGGAGAAAATTGTTTTAAACACGTGAACTTTGCTTCTAGCCTGATTAAAGAAAGCATTCGTGGAATTATATATGCATATATAACGTAAGAAATAATTAGATACAAAATAATTATCTACTTGTGGCGGAACCCAGGCAGCTGGATAAACCTTATCAGTGTCTCCTTCAATGTTAGGATCTGCCTCTTCTATATAAACATGTCGTTCCATGTAGGATTTTACTTCGACATCCGGTTGATCCGTTGACGTGGTTCGAGCGTTGAGAAAGTAAATTAAATAATTTTCAACGTCATTAAGAGCACGCGTAGGACATTTCTCCATTCCTTCAGAACATTCGTGAGGATAAGGTACAGGCCAGGAAGGATGCGGAGGTCTACCCTTGAGTCTTAGTACCATGCACCTGCCATCGGTGAACCCTGAAAGAATGAATAAGTTATCCTGGACCCTAAAAATAAAAAAAAAACAATTTAGCACCTTTCAGAATATCTTCCGTAATCTCTAGATTACTCTCCACAAGCATTTTCTCAATGATCTCTTGATTCAATAGAATCCTGACTTCCTCAACGACGTCATAATGATCCGGAAGTATTTCGTGAACGAGTTCAGTATAAGCAGGACACTTGTCCTTATCTCTAGGATTCCCATCTTCATCCTTAAACACCCAAGGAAAAAGGAGAAGCGCTGTTTCTTCACAAAGCTCCAGCATCATCTGGCACAGGAAGATTTGGTACTTTGCCATCCTCTCAGCATCTTCGATAGCTCTCCTCTTATCCTCCAGAGCCTTCCTGATGCTCTCCTTCTCCTGCCAACGTGACTCTTCCTCGGGACTTCTCTGGTCGACCGGTATAATCCACTTAGGGGATTCTGCCTGCTGGACCCTACGTATCTCCTCAGTGAGTAATCTTTGGAGCTTTGGACAGTGGGCACCAAACATCAGGTTCACCATTTTACCATCCTCTAGGAACATCCAGACAGGTTCGCTCTTACCACGGAACCGTTCTAGACTGGAGATGTCATCGTTGCGTGCTACGGCGTAGCTCACCAGGTCTCCACCGATCTCCATTTTGATTTTTTTCAGGGTGCTCACCATCGCTAGACAAGGACCGCTCCATTCGGAATAAACGTCAACTACTACGAGTCCTTTTCTTTCCAAAATCAAACGCCATTCTTCGTCCGTAGTAACTTCCGTTTGCAGTGCAGTAGCTGCTAGCTTTTTAGTCATCCTTAATTAATCTTTATTCATTAAAATCGTCCAAGGATATCTTTCAGCTGACGTTAATAACGTGAAGTTCCTCGTACGAGAAACAAAACCAATTTCACTCTTCAGCGAATTCGTATTGTCGCGTCTGTAAAAGGTTACGTCACTTTCAATCCGCGAAAATATTGAACGACTTTATAGAAGCCGCGTGAGTAATAATGTTTAGGCGTTCTCCATTATGAATCATTCACTCTCTGGTAATAGTATTTTGCACATACGTTCTTGAGTACTACGATGACTTGTGTGGCATTTATTAAAAATGCTGTAGGTGGACAAGCAGGTTAACGATGCTGACGAATCTTCATGATCGTGCCGCAGGAATCGAATCACTTCCCGATACGTTTCTCATCGGGCTTATTAATTCCGGTGGAAGAATAAAAGATAAAAATATCATTGAAATGCAACTGCATCGACACTGCAGTGAATCATACGGAATCGTGAAACTGTTAAACAAAACAAAAAAAGGCATAAATCCCTCACTATTTTCGTATTCATTAAAGGCGGTCAGATAGGTGGAACAATCCGAGCACGTTCCCGACATACTTCCCTCGTTAAGGATTGCTAAAAGAATTTTTCTGTAATTACATGCAAAAACGTGCGCGACAACGACGCGACGACTTGTAGGTTAAGTCAATGCGAGAACGAGTTACGAGAGCGAAACAGAGGCAGATGCGAATTAAGGGATGTTGCGTTATAAACCTAAATGAAGACGTTAGTCTCAGTTCACGTGTGGCGATAAACTTCCCTATCGCTGCTCCCGATCTCACGGGATACGAGAAACATAACCTCGTCGCGAGTTATCTCACGCCATTAGCCATTTGCATGGAGCCATTTGCATGAAGCGACGAGGCTTCGACGACAAGTTGCGGGAATAAATCGCTAGAGACTTTTGTCGCACTTTATTTTTTCTCGTCTGCTTGGCACTACTGGGCAACTCTGCGATTAAGCGAGTTTGTGCGTGCACCTTAAGGATTTTCAATACGTATGTTGGACTGGCAGTATAGAAGAAAGAAAAAGTGGATAAGTGGATAGTTTAGATGAAAATTCACATTGAGGTTTTTCCTTTGCTGTGATTGCGAGTGAACTCCGATGAACCCAGAAGCGAATTTTAGACGTGACACAAATTCCAGTGTCGCAAGAGCTTTCGTGGAGTCAGCATGCTACGACGATATTCGCCACGTTGCGAATTGGCCTTTGCTTTCCTGACTTCCTGCCTACACGAATTGCACTGTTGTTTTCTTTTAACATTAGCGCATGGGGCATTGTCCTTGGTGATGAAATTTGGACAATTGTCGCACGCGCCATTATCGGAGGCTATTGACGCAGTGGGAAAATAAGACGCGGACTTGAAATTCGTCGCGTCGCAATAACCACGCGCGAAAGTGGCGCGTCCTTATAGCAAAAGGCACGGACGTTGCAGCCATAAAGACAAATAGTAGCGAAACGAGCCCAACGAAGTCTAATGACGTATATTTGCATTGGTCGTTAAAATACACTGGAATGTTTTGTCCTCTGCGCAGCGTCTATCTGCGCAGTGGTCGAGACTTTTTCCGTCGGCGTAACAAAAGGACAAGCGACGTCTGACATTTCACATAAGTCACGAAACCACGTATGTATCTTGCATAACCAACAGCGAACCTTTTTCTCTCTCGTCCCTTTTGTTCCTCTGAATTAGCATGAGAATCGTTTGACTCACCATTAAAAAATCGCTACGATTCGCCCAGTAAATTCCATCTCCAAGAAACGCACTTAACAGCCTCAATTATTTCAAACGACAATATCCTTTTTGGGGATAGTATAAAAAAGAAATTCGAATTTACTAAAATGTATCTACGACTTTTTAATCAAGACTAAGGCTCAGTTAAATAAGAATTCTTTGAATGACTGATATTTTTTCAATCGCATCTCGATCTGTAATCTATAATTTCTAGAATACCTAACACCCACCTGGTTTCTTGAGCTGATCGTCAATTCATTTTAGATTTAATGATTCATATGATTTTCTTGACATAAGCTTTCTTCGAATGTCAAGCAAGTGTGTATACCTCTATCATTTTGAAGAAGTGCTCTTGAATTTTATCGTGATAAAGGATATCACTATTTCTTCGAAACCTGCATAAGTGTATACTTTGCGGTATTATCATGGTATATGCAAAATACTAATAATATTTTAGATAAATAGGCTGATATACAAGCTTCACCCGAATCTGTCTGTCCTGGACCTGAAATACTGTTTAAAGAGAGTGACATGTTTTTGGCAGCGAAAATGAAATGCGTTCCATTTTGAATTGGAACACATTTTCAAGTCTTCCCAAGTCGTAAAACTAATAACGTGATAGACACGAAAGAATAACTCGAAATGGATAGATGCATTGAATAATTTTTTTATCATAGAGATACTTTACTATTAAGAGAAGTTCCGATAAATGAAAAACACTTTGGTCGAGTTCTGAGGGATTTATAAATGTTCTTGTACGTCTTACTAAATTTCTTTTTAATCTTGTCGTTTCGTCTCCTTCGTTCTCACGTCTTGTAAATTTTTTTTCCGATTACACGGAATTATAGCAAGGTGCGTGATTTTTCCGTCGTTCGACTGGAATTATTGCACGTCCACAAAGCCCACGCGAAGTTAGCCGAGCGAGGCCATCGGCTGCGTATCGTCGATGGAATGAATAAAGAAAAAGAGAAAGAGAGATAGGAAATAAATCGTAAAATCATTAAAAAATATCCAGGAGATTCGTCGGTGAATCACTAACTGGTGATAACGTAAATAAATAATAGAAATTTTAGAAAATTCATTGAATATAACACAGAAGCAGATAAGAAGAGATACCGATTGATACGCTGATTAATTCGTAAAGCTCCTTTGGTGTGGGTGGCGCAAGCCTGATTACTGGTCCCACAAAAGGATGATTAATGTTAGCCGTCTTGCGAAGGGACTCTTTGTAATTGCTACCCCGGGAGACAAGAGTAATGGGACGGGTGTCGACCCAAGTCCAAACAAGGAAATGAAAAAAATTAATCCAGGTAACCGCCGTTCTGGAAATCCTGTAGCCATACTAATCTTGTTATTTCTGTTGATACCATCGTCATTGCTTCTGCTTCTTAATTCCCAGCATAGAGATTTTTATTATCCTATCCCTGCCTACATGACAGAATATTGCAGTTAGAAATTGTTATCACAGAAATTAGAATTTAATTCGTTCTGCTTATTACGCAAGGACTGACTTTCGCTATGGCGAATTTATGTCTCGTCGATAGTTGAAAACATATTTTTCTAAAGCCAATTAGCTAGTTCATAACACGGTGACCGGTCGGAATTTGGGTAACGAACCGGCTCTGTCGTTTTTTATTATACAAGGAATTAAACTTAGATAAGGTTATAGATGAGACGTCAAGGCGTACAGCTGCAATTTTAAAGGTCAATTTAGAAAAACTGTAAGGATGCTTACATCTCGATCTTGAAAACAGGCGGCTTTCGATATTCTTAGGTGTCGCAACCGACCGATAAAAAAATTCATACAAAGCACGTTTCGTAAACAGCAAATTCGAAATTGGGGGTAAAAAAAGAACTAGACGCTAATGGATCGTGTCTTTTGTATTATTAATATTCGTAAACTATTAATCGCCATAAAATAAATCGTAGGCTGGAACGAGTAGACGAATTTTTAAAAGCGTTCCTAACAGGACGTCAACGGGATGCGTTTACGAGGTCATCGTGGCGGCCTTAATGGACGTTAATTTATACGGTATGCACGAATTATTCAGTCATCCATCTTCTTGTCCAAAGGAAGAGGTCCACGGCGGAAACCTGACGTTTCCGTTGAATGACCTTGTACATGGCCCATCGAGAACGAAAGAAATGATTCTAAAGTAAATCGAAATATCGTATGCGAATCAAAGGTATGAAAATATATACTAAAAAGAAAAAGAAAAATTATTCTCAACTATCAAAAGCGAGCTTGAATTCTCGACTCTGCCGGTAAGTAAGTAATTTCCCAGTCGAGCATAAAAAGACATTTCAACGTAATCGTCGGAAACATCAATTCTCATTAAAGCGTAGGAGACGCGTATCTGCTATAGGCTAACCAGCGAGGACTCGTGTCTATGTATACATACGTACAAAAACGCGCATCCTATACATATAACCATACCCACAGTACATACCTGGTACACATTAAAAGAGACCTAAACGTAATGTACATGTAACGACGGTACAGCTTAAGCACATATCCTCTGTCCCTGACACAGTCGGCCCTTTTAATCGCCAGTTGCGTAGTAGCACTTACGGTGACCATTTTCTATTAATCAAACGATCCCACTTTTTCTTCGAACGGACTCTTAAAGATTCGCTACGATCTTACGTCATGTTAAACAAATCTAGTCTTCCGAAGATTTAAAGTGTCATATATACCTGATCGAACCACACGTTAAGAAGTTGCTACGAAAACATAGGCGTTTAATGATAAAAATTCAAATAGACCTCCAGATCTTACCGAAGTTTACTCGGGTGATGAGTTTCTTATTAAGGATGAGAAGGAGAGAGAGACATGATTTTTAGATGCTGGCACGACTGTAATCGCGGAATATCAAGTTTATATCATGGCGCATGGGGTGTGGCGTCGTAGCATGTAGGAAGTGGCTGCGAATTTATTAGCATCTCCATACGTGCGGCCAGCCAGTCAGCCACAGGGGTATAAACTATAAATAACATGTACCACGGGATAGTCTCGCCTTGGTTGCCCGTATGGATGGCTGAATAGGCGGGCACGCGAGATCCTAAAGGGAAGATCGTAAGTCATGAACGGACTTTTGGAGTCTCTTTTTAACTTTATTCTTCACTCGAACTTGTGTATATTATTGTTTTACTATTTTATATGGATCATATGTAAATTCGTTGTGACTTACATATATATATATATACCGTTTAGAATGGGTATAGTATTGTTAAAGCTTTGAATATTTCTAAGCACACGGCGACACCCCCACAACACGACATCCTTCGCCTAGGGCGTGATGGCCTTTCGCAACGTGACAGGTGCCATGTGTAGCACATGACACGTGCACATGCGGGTTCCATACGTGACCTTAATCGACGCCCTTATATTCGCTTCAGCACACCCTTTATTATGACTATAATCATTGTCTGACTGCCGAAGGTTGCTCTTTCTCGTGCCATAATTAGAAATATGAATTTCCTTCCGGAACTACTAGTTCTCGCACTTTTCAAAAAGTCCCAAAATGCACTATTTCATTCCAACCCCTGCCGTTCAGCCATTTTGCATTCGATCGGGATAAAATCTCTACCATTCGAACGGGTAGGAAATTTCCTAAAAAATATGTCTTTGGTTTTTTGAAATCGATCATAGTTTCGCAGAGATACACAAAAATTCAAGTGTTCCACTTCAATTGGACGTTACTGTATTCTGCAGCATCCAATAGCGTATCAGTAGTACAGACAATATTGGATATATAGTACTAGTGATTGAGAGGATTCGTGAGAAGATCTGTGGATGATAAATATTTTTTTTAAATTATATCGATAGGATCAGAACGACTGTATTATTTGATTCATTTGATTTCGTGAGATTGATCTATGGTACATGCTTATGCATTTACTTGGTACTTATGGTTGAGATTAAATACTACATTGATTTTCTGTCTGTCTCTCTGGGATGGTAAAGTCTTGGATTGACGCGATAGACGCTTTCACAATGGAGATCGATATAGTCGCGATCGATCTGAGGCTAATAGATTTTATCAGGATTTTAATGAATGGCTATAAGGTATTACCACGATTGCGTATCGCGATCAGATCGATTCTTGTTTTCTCCTTTTGCTAGATTAAAACAGGGTCACGGACTGTGCTGAAAGCTTCTAAGTAGCGCTTTATTACGCGTGGAGAATCCACGATAGGCTGACAGAGAATGCGGCATAAATCTCCACGTTTTGCTCGCAGGGAATCGGTTAGTGCGATTGTAACAAAGTGGCCTCGTTTACACGGCTGCTAAGAGTGACGACGCCGACCGTCGGCGTCTACGATGTATGTACGAGATTCAATTTTCGCAGAGCATTCAAATCATTTTAGAGCGGATTAGCTAAATGCCCAGTAATCAGTGCAGGTTCGATGACCTTGATTTCTACATTATATATATATATATATATATATACACATACATATGTTTTGATTGTAATTGAGTGAAATTTTTTACATTGATCAGAGCAGGCATTTCTTGGCAGTGCAAAATAGCCGGATAAATGACTCGCGTTTTTGCCGAATAATATTTCGCATGAGAAAGTATCTGTCTCTTTTTTTTTTTTCGTGGGAGGTCAATGACTTGAAATTTTCGGGGAGTACCCGGTATCGCCCGGGGCTGTGTAATTTCGCTATGAACCCTACTTCTTCTTTTTTTATTCTATCTCCGCTCTCTGTTCTCTTTTTATTTGCCTATTTTCGCCATTACTCGTACAATCTTTCGGCTACTGTAAAACGACGCCTGCGGCGCTACTTTCATTAAAGATCGAGTGAAACGATAATTGTTTTGAAATTGCACAGTAGTGAGTACGATTGTGAATTTTCGAAATTTCAATGCAGGTACGGAAAGTGTTCTTTTTTTTTTTTATTTATATCAGGATTTCTAAGAAACGTAAAACCAAGCGAGAGACACGAATTAAATACTTATTAAGCCGCGTTTGTCGGTCGCTGCCGTACAGTAGATTTTGCCAAGGAAATATAAGACTGCGAATTCCGCGTGCAGAATCCGCGATGCCTTCGTTCACGCCGGTGCATGACAATGCTTGCCTGCAATACCGCGCGATGTTTGCATTGCAATTGGGACGCGTTCCGCGAACGCGGAATTGAAAACTGGCCTCAATTCGGTCCGACGTCTAAGACTAAGTAAACACTGTGAAATTAGCTGTGGACAAACTTCGTTGATCATTCCGTCGCCTATGATATCTGCCAGTTGTAAACGGGGCTTAATGATTCGTGGTGGAGAGATATATAGGTCGAATACATAATTCCCACGTGAAAAATTACCACGTCACAATACGTATATAAATAAAATATTCCTTTTTTTAAAGAAGGACTTATTATGCAATATACTTTATATGCATTGCAACCGTTAATTGTATGCACACGTCATATACGGAGTATCAATCATTTTTTAAATACATACTCGCCAATTCGTCAAACCCTAAGCAAGAAAGTCACAGTGGAAAGTTCGCCGAATTCTCATTGTGTGTCTACATACGGGAGACATATCAATTGTGTCTCAAGGTTCATCCTCAAAGGATCATATCGCGTAATTGCATAATAGTGGCTTCACAAAATCCAAGGTACACCGAATATATAGTCTAGCCAAACACAAGTAAGATATTACAAAGCAAAATTGTATTAGAATAAATGACAGTCGTTCAAAGAATCAAATTGTCATCAATTAGCTATTCGAATAATTTACAAGTGACGAAAAAAACCCATTTTTTTTTTATCAAGTCCAAATCCATCAGTTATTCTTTTTAGACATCTCACAAAGAAGACGTTCATTACGAAGGACTGTTACGCAACATTATTTATAACCTTGTCAGCAGTTGTTGTTTGGCTGTAGATGGTGACAGCAAAAACGGTACATTAGGAGGAGTGGTCATCGGTCATTGTTGCTGTAAGAATCCTTTGTCGCGAGATCATTCAGACCTGTTTTATTCAGATAATAAAGTATTCAGTGTGCAGTGTCTCTATAGAAAAAAAAAAAAATAAAACATGATTCCCTGCACCTACGCAGTGTCAGTATTAATTAGCGTATAACGGATTGTCCGACTACTGCGTTACTCAAAAGCCAAGAATATTAACAGGCGTACCTTTGAAAATAAATAAACGGCAAAAATTAAGGGTCAAAGATTAACGAGGGAAAAGATCTCGTCTGGGCTCAGGCTGTGATGGAAACGCTACGCCACGGTGGAAGCCTGTTACGTTTTATGTATGGCATGTTGCATAACACGACGTCAAGGTTAGGTTGACTATGTTGTGCTAGGTGCACCCAATTAGCCAAACAAAAGAATACAGATACTACGACTAGAGTCGTTCAGTAAGCAGCGCCATGAAAACGCACCATAGAACAGACTATAGATATCCATTGGATTTATATGGTATCATGAAATAGCCGATGGTTATAAATAATATTGATGAGAATAATAATTAATGTCAATGAATAAAGTTACATGCAGTCCATTGAAAGTTTTATATCGATCTGCCGACTGTGTTTTTGTGAATTCGTGAATATCCAGAAACATGATGTCTTTTCTAAAAGACATGTGGCTACTAAGAAAGGTGTAATGGAGTTGTTTTTCTTTTGGTGAAACAACCTCGAGAAATTCCAGAAGGTGCGAACTGACGCGCAGCCTGTAGCAAAAACGTTGTCGCGCGAAATAAATGTCAGGATCGTCGCGACGGCTGGATACACGCAACATCGGGATCCGGCTTCTTCAGGAACATTCCAAAGGGCTTTGTATGCCCGCATATAATGCTAGGCAGTCTGATAGCCGTGGAACGAGGTCGAGAATGATGGGAATTTTACTATGATAATACGTGGTGACCTATAGACTCTTGACGAAAGTGCCTGTTGTTCTTGTAGTGGCAGAGTAACCTATGATAAACAGGAGTAAGAATTTATGAGATTTAAAAAAAAAGACCATAGGAGCAATAAAACATAAATACAAAGGTTTTATCTCGACCCACGTTGACGTCGTTGCACCGGGACAAAGGACTCGATGATACCATTGCCAGATTTAAAGTCCAGAACGGCAGGATACCGATTGTGCCCTCCTCGACTACGGGTACACGTTAAAAGATAAGGGCGATTCTGTGTAAATTCCATGTATAATAAAATCGCGAAGAATATCCAGAACGGCGATTAAGGACGTCGAGTCTCGATGAATTAAAATAAATAACAAAAAGGACCACCCTGTATATTACAAACCTGAATGTAGACTGAAAAAATGGGATTTTTAAAAAAATAAGACGATTATCTGCTTCCTTTCACTTTATGAAAAATGACGGATAATAATAATTCTCACCAGGACGCGTGGGTCCGTGAAGCATTTGCAGAACGTCAATGTTTCTTACTTGCGAGGAATGCATTCAGCGACCGATGCATCGGCTGCACTTTAAACTCTAACAATCTCCAATGTAAACGATGCACCGTCTTTTATACACTGCAACGCCTGTCTATGACAATTTCTACAAATAACTCGTAAAATTGTCTCGTAATGCGATAAACCAAGTTCGATACACTCACCTACTCAGGTAGTCAGGTTCGCACGAGTGGATTGCAAAAGCGCAGCGCGTCCGGGGTTAAAATAAATTGCACCGCTCGCATAACTAGCCGCTTTATGTAACCTCATAAGCGTAGCTAACATAAGACGGACTTGTTGCAGATGCGAGAGCCGAAACAAACCAGCAGTTAATTTATCATGTGCTCGCGTTCCTGTTTTCACGTGAATCCATTCAATCATCCTTACCCCGGCAGTACAGACTGCATTAAAAAAAAAAAGAATAAAAATTGTCCAATAAGAGTGAAGAATATATAACCCCAGGAAAAATGTACAGTAATACCAATCGACGAGTAAAAAAGTCAAAGACGGCGTGGATGTGTTTATCCTTAAGAGACTTTACGTAACAGTCTTAAAGTGGGTGCACCGAGACGCCCGATGGCGTCAGGGAGACGCGAATTGAAGTTCCTAAATAATTATCGTCGAATTATCATTGCGCAACAGCATCGCCAGTAAGCAGGATAGACGAGGTTACTGAAAGTAGACGAGGATATCGCGACGTCAGGACGTCGTCTTGTCTTTCAGTCTAATAGCGACAGATGCCTATCTTCATTGCCACGAATTGGTACTTTTTACGTCGGTACTTCTGATCTTCTCCATTCCTCTTTACAATTTGAATTAACACCAGTGCGCAGGCGTGAGGCGCATCTTGAGTCTTCATTTCAAATTTACCACCAGATTGGCTCACATTTTTTCAATGTGCAAGGTCAAACTCGCATATCGGGGTATATCTGTGCTCTATCGATTGTACACATGCCTTATCTGAAGCAACTTCACGTTGTCGACGTTACAGTTAAGTACGTTACTAGGCTGATAATTGTTTTGCGTTGGAAATAACCCCACCGCAGCCTTGATGCTCCCTGCCAGGGTTTAAAATAAGCAAGGCGTGCTTACAACTTGTAAGCGACCTCAAGCGTTTGTTTGTTTCTCCAATGCGAGCTGCACAGCTGTAACTCTCTTGTCTTCATTGTTTTTCATCTTGGCTTGCCTGGCATTACGCGGAATTGGCCAGACGAAAATTATCGTCGAATCATTATTAACGTAAGTACACATCCGTGTCGTAAAATCTATATCTATATATAGTTATCTAATAGCATTAGAATCAATTCCTTCGTGTCTTTTCTCTACAACGACATTATATCTTATTGTCAGTATACTCACTGACTGCTGTGGCATTTGAAATTCGCGCCATTACATCCAAGGAGGTAACCCATAATATAACTACAGGCTAAGAATATAAGTAATATAATACCTATTGCAAGTCGCTTTTACACGGTCACGTATCTATTCATAGTTTTATGGGATGCTCAAAGAAAATAGCACATATGAATACTCGGCCCCATAGTAAATAAATACATGACCCTATTTCCCATGGTGTCGGATTAGACTAATTTTTTTTGTATTTAAAATTCATTAAAAAAATAAAGCATACCAACGTACAAAGGATACTACGATAAATTGAAATTGGCAAATGATTATTCTTTGTAATAAATAAATGGCTGCTCTGACCTCTTCCTCGAAATCTGACGATTCGGTGTCAAGAAGCATAATTGATACATTGAATTATTCCAGAGATTGAAATTCTTATGCTCAACGACGCTCTCATTCGGACGTTATAGCGTAGATATAACCTGGTCGGTTTTATCGTCTCGTACGTACCGTTGCAAACCGGCCCTAAGGTTGTGCAGCTGACTTGGCGCAGAGAACGAGCCGCTCGCGCGAACATTTTACGGGCATTCCCAGGCATTTCCTGAACCATCGTCCAGTTATATTTATTCTAACTTCTCGTAACCTCGAACGTGTGGACAAAGGCGTGATAAAAAAGGATAAAAAATGCATTTATGAATTTTCCAAAATTTCATTGACATTTCGATAATTGGATATACCATGAGAATCTTACGATTAAAAAATGATACTTGATGTATTTTTAGAAAATTATTGACCGGTCACTTGGTCGCATTATACTTGCAAAACACTAGCATGTCTGGGATCGAAACTGATGGTTGTTCCAGTATCGTGGAAATTAGCAAGTCTAATGTATCGGTCGGCCATTTTGTTTATGCTTTCAGTAAAAACAAAAAAAGATCTTGCCCAATTATTTATTACGCAGTTCTTAAATTTGTATTAATCGTTCGCATTAATCTTTGTATTGGACGCTACCTTCTTGCTTTTGATATATTTAATTTTTTGTTTATTAGACGTACAGTGTGTTTCGTATCCAATTCGTGTTACTGAAATCCTCATGGGAGACACTCTGAAAAAGTGTTTAGTCTCCGACGAGAATGCTGCTAAAAATTGAAACGTACAAGAAGGAGTAACTCCACCAGAGTACCGCGAGACAATCGATTAAAATCATTGGACGAGAATAATCTCGAGACACGCATTAATCTTAAAAGTGTATCGGGCCTGATAAAAGGCATGAAAAATAAAATAAAACAAATACGCAGACACGATATACGAATTAGCAGATTTTCATTATACAGCAGAGATCTTCAGGAGAAAAGTGGTTTTGGTACAAAACAATAGTCCGCTACGTGGAGAATTGCAATAAATGATAATAGCTACTTATCACCGTGTCGACGCGAATCGAGCTCCTCTTTGTCGGCGCAGTCGTACAACTCGTCACGCTTGATGAATGTTTACGTAAGGAAAAGGTAAAATCAACTGTTTAATGTCTCTTTTTTTTTTGCACAATGGCCAAGAGTTCCTTTTGTTTGGTAAATTCAGGAGAGTTTTTATGGCGGCTACGTTTGCCATGCCCTAAATGGTCCGTTCGAAGTAGGCTGAACACGTGCAGTGATCGTGCGAGGAGTTAGTACCAGGAGAAATGGCGTCCATTTTGCATTTATATCCAAGTGGCGCAAAGTACGAACGTGGATTGACAAACTGAAGATCACTTGTACTCTCGTGGGAATAAACCACTCTGGGATTGCGTATCGATCCCAGAAGTAATCAATATACTTTTGATCGTAGAAGCAAGTAATTTCCAGATGGTTTCTTTATTATCGATATACGGACCAACCATGCCGATACTCTGGATTAATTATATGGTACCCGATCGACATACCTGTATGGCAATAATTAACTGGGCGACAAACGATTCATCTTGCTGGCAAGATCTTTACACGGGTTACCATAGCTTCTTGCTAATTGGCGACAATCAATTAGCAATTAGTAAGGTGAAGTAATCATTGATAAAAACACTATAGGATATATGTATATATATATAACAGTCTTGATTAACATTTTATATATTACATCAAAAGCCCATATTACCGTCTTTGCCAATATTGCCAATCTTGATTGATTAAATCGACGAAGATCAATAAAATCATCAAGTACAAAAATTCCATTAAAATGATATCGGTAGCGTAATTAAAAAAAAAAGATCCCATACAAAAAATCACAAACCGATCAAACTATATCCATTCCCATTAATAAAATTACGTAACCCAATATGATCCATATGAGATTGCATGTTAGGTATAAAATTGAAAAATCCCAAAAGCAGCTTCTGCAACACGGTGACGATATTCCATCAGTATTTTCAAAGATCCTGTATTATATCGATCTAATGGATCTCCAGTGGGGAAGTAATTACGCGATCAACCGATCTCAAGTTAATTAATCGCGATCGATGAAAATCTCAGACGTTACACGGCGCGAGTCAGTATTTAAAGCTTCCTTGGAATGTAATCCAAGTCCGCGAAGGTTTATCGAGCGAAAGAGAAACAAAATTAAGAAAAATAAAACCTAGATCCTCAAGAGTCCAGCCCAACCACCGTACCCGGTATGTGCGTGTCCATCGACGTTGAAGACGATTTAAATAATTGTTATCAATGAGCGCGGCGCCTTACCTATCGACATACGCGCACTAGATCCCGTATAGGAAAGTGTTCGTACGATTTATAACTGCTACTATACAAAATAAAAGCTGCTGGTCACGCTCGGTTAGCCACTCCGGTTTAAAATCGTCCGTCACCACAAGCCGCGCATTTAATTCCTAAATCGCGTAGTGCAATCACGATAAATCATTAGAGGGTGCCGCCCCTCCGTCACACCTCCTTCACCCACCGTAAGAACGTCAGCGCGTAATCCCTGTGAGCAAATGGCAATAATAATAATAATGAACGATCACTTTCTCGTTAAGATCATCCGAGAATTAATCCGCGATGTATATAAACGTGAGATGCACTTTTTTTATCTCGATGGATTGATTGCGTAACGAGCGTCGGGAGGGCATTTTCTCATGGAGTAATAATATAGGAGATATATATATATATATATATATATATATATATATATATATATATCACTAGAGCAATTTATATATTTATATATATATATATATAAATTGTTACCTGTCGCTATTAATTCATGTAAATTTTGTGAATGATCTATGGATATCTGTATTTATGAGATAGGATTATTTGGTGTGTGTAAGATGTTTTAATTTGATTAATAAAAAAATAAAATAATAATAATAATATCGATGATGATACACGTTCCTTTAGATCCGTTGAGTTATTTGAGATATTCTTGTTAATTATGCCGCTGGTTGAGTATCTATATCGTATATTGAGAAGGGGCTTTTAATGACTGGTTTGTTTCGTTTTAATTTCCTCGGTCTAGGCTAAAAATAATAATTGTAATTTACGACCACGCGGAGATGGTCATCTTATATCCAGAGGACGCGACATTAATTACGTATCATCAAGAAGGTTGAATTATTATTTTCATTTGTTTCTCTAACTGACGTTAATCGTACGTACGGGCGCGTTCGCAGCGATGAATTTTCCCAGGTGATTTTCTAGAAGATTCATGACTACCTGTTCGCAATTGGCGGCAGTCAATGTGGCTTGACCGAGGGCGCGACAAGAGAAAGGCGGACCTGTATCGTGCGATCTCTCAATGAAATTAAAGTGGGTCGCGCATGAATGAAATCGCGCAAGAAGAAGAAAACCGGTCGAGAGAGCGACAATTGTCGTTAGGAGGACTAGTGTAAAAATATTATGATCTATAATAGATCGCTAGTAGATCTATGAAACGTAGTAAAAATCCGGCTTTTTGGACAATTAGGATTGTAATATAGACTAAGGCCCTTACTCATACCTCTCTTTTAGCGCTAAAAGACGTCTTTTAGGCGTTAAAAGACGATAGTTAACAGCGACCC
>JARPRG010000209.1:112227-140478 GCA_031001745.1 Hartigia nigra
CTCTCTCTCTCTCTCTCTCTCTCTCTCTCTCTCTCTCTCTCTCTCTCTCTCTCTCTCTCTCTCTCTCTCTCTGTCTCCTTAACCCCTCTATACTCCTCTAACCTTCAATCGAGCATTATCGATCGGACCGCGCACGCTAAGATTCTTCGGCAGTGATATTGGAATTCATCGTTACTCTTCACATCGTGCCTGTGAGTTTATTTTTTCATTATTTTTCTCTTTCCTTCAACCAAATCGACATTCTCATAGTTTCTCCCTAATTTTTATCATCTCTCCTTAACAGAATAGCGTATGTCAACGTTTGCGTTAGGAATTGCACGGCCCTACTACATGCCTAACGACGCGGCTTTCCGACGCCATTGAAATTCCTCGCAGAGAATCGTATCTACGCAATCACAAAGTATCATAGTGATCGATCGCATTTAAAATATACTAAATTTTTATTAGGAAATTACCGGTGACGCGAGACTCGTTTTTTTTCCGGAGAGTCGTCATCTGCGCAAACGTTCGTACTTCTAGTGAACCAGCGTCTACCATATTCATGTAAGTACTTATAACTTGGCGCGCCTACTTTTTTCTGTTATCCTCTTCTTTTTCTTTCTTATTGTTTCATCCAAGGAATAAAGTCGTTCGCTCTCTTATTGAACGTACGAAACGAAGGAGAAAAAAAAAAGAAAAAAAAGACAGAGAAAGAAACGCAACCAAGGCGTCACTGTACGCGAGATGCCATTCAATGCACTTGGCGTTTACGCGTTACAAACTAATATTTTAATCCCTATGCGTAGTGTATGCGCGCGCGCGTATACATATATATATATAGAGAGAGAGAGACAGAGAAACGTATGTATATATTTATAATGATTTTATGTATAGTCAGTACATGTCAACTGTCTTTATGTAATTGAAAATCTAAGAACTGGCCCGTTTACTATCCCTCCCTATATATATAAATATATATATATACTGTTCTTTCTTCTGGCTCACATTTTTCACTGCGCCAGTCGCCGCCTTGCACACAGTGCATTCTGTTTTCATCCCTATCTCTTTTTGTTTCTCTTTATCCTCACCCCTTGACTCGCCCAACTCCTTTCCCATCCTCGTTTTGGCAAAGCACACTTCATCTACACAACCCTTGCCGCTCCCTTATCCGCAACGCCTTACATTTACACGGTGGCGAAATTCCTTTGTCTTTCGTGTTCTGCTTTTTTTCTCTTCCTCGTTTCACTCTTCTTTGTATTCTTCTTCTTCTTCGGCGTCTACCGCGTTTTCGTCCCCTATTCTTATTTATATGCTTATATATCAGCTAGTCGAAAATTGAGGCTACATGCTCGGCAGTCTATTGTCTCTCGTGGCTCTTCACGGGCTTCAAAATACGATGATTCCAGGCTTCTACACGATCCTCCACTTCCTTTGTGTTTATCTTCGTTTATACTTCTTTGAGATTATCTTCCGGTTTCCCCTTATCTTTTCAACTCGTTCCTCTTCGTCTTCCAGTCACTTTCCTCTCTTAAGATGTTTCCGTGGAATCGCTTCGAGTCTTGTGAGAGCAAGGTGTAATTTATTCCCATTGCTGGGGCGAGGGTGGCAGGTCCATGGGATGCGCAACCGTGGAGCTGCAAGTCGCACAACGAAACGTTAATTAGTAAGGGTTAATTAGTGACAATTATAACGAGATTCTTACGAGCCAAATAGCGGGTGTTGATGTCACCAGTTGGCTTCTTGGAATCGAAGAAAGGATTAAGCATCGAGCTTCCTGAATTTTTCTTCTTCTTTTCAGCTTGTACTTTAGTTACTATTTCCTTTATTCGATTCCAATCAAAATCTCGTGATCTTCTACAACTTTCTTCTGGATCGATCCGACAAATTATTATATTAATTATACAACGCATGTATTGATTTCTTTTTTAATTTTTATTTTTTAACTGTACAACTGTTACTGATTCTCGGATCGATCCGGTTTTAATAAATTAGTTAGAAAATTAATAAAGAGCTTTATGGCATTCTCGTCTGATTTCCATGCAGCTGTCAGCATGCGTGACAGCCGTTCGTTTTGTGTTTCCACTTGACGCAAAGCGCAAGTCGCGAAATCTAATTAGACACGTGTAACATTGTCAAAGTACTACGGCACACCTGTTAATTGTTGCCTTGCCAAGTATCGAACTTTAGTGAGAATAGTAGGGATAATAAAGTGTAGAAGGAAAACATGATATATCAAATAAAAAACAAAATAGGAGCTAAAGAGAAAAAGTACTTGGAAAAAACGAGTAACCGGGGTCGAGTTGCTTGTAGTGTGAATCGATTAGTCCATTTACAGAATGTATAGGCTTTTTTCAATCGTCTTTCTCAGTTAAGGATTGTCTGATATCTCGTCTTTTTTTATGATAAATGGGAACCGCCTTTTAGTGATACAATCGATCATCCTTTTCAGTCTATTTCTTTTTTTCATTTTAACCGAACTCAATAGCGATTTTTATTAATTTATCATTAAAGTTGACTTTTAGCATTCAAGTGGACATTGATAAACCCTTACGATTATTTGAGGTAGGATCATCGTTTTTTCTTAAATTTTTCTACCATAAGGGGCTGGACACATTGTGGTTTACTTGGCAAGGCAATTTCTTACGCGAGTATTCCTAGATAAAAGTTATCTAACTACGGGATAGGATTGGATTATGGAGTTAAGGGTTTTGACGGTCAGTATTATATCCTATCGTGGATCTATGGGAGGTGTACGTATGGATCTTTGGGGGGTCCATTATATAAACAAGGGTTTTTCAAAAGTAGAGGGGTTGATCTTGCTAAACGGGTATTTTCGTCAAGTACTAGTTAGCTTTCCTTAGAACTTTTCATATATCATGTTCGCGTTATACACTGCGACGAATGCAGTAGTAATGACTGAAGGCTGCATGGTTGATCAGGCCTTCTTAAATAGTACTTTCATAGTATTAATTAAGCTTTAATTAAGCACTGATATTTACATGTAATCATTATGTAATATTAACGAGTAATTCTCGTGTTTGCACAGGGTGAGCTGTGCCCGGGGTGACCGCCTAAAAACCACGTTTTTTTTTCTTCTGAATCCAAATAAATATTAAGGTAAGCTAAACACTGCCATATATTCTTTCCACATAATAAATACCCCTAATGAATACTATTATCGCACAAGGAATACCTTCTTTACAGTTATTCAAAATTGTATCGACAGTTCGCTGTCTCTCTAAAACGATCGATGTGAATCCCCTCCTCTCTCTCATCCACCGAATCAAACAACTATCCACATCAAATTCTAATAGTAATAGACCGGAAAGATCAGCTAAACAAAAAAAAGTCCTTTTACAAAATCCCTAATGTAATTCCAAATGGCAGAATACGCACTTAGTCACTGTCAATTCTTTTGTTCAATATTACATAAAAATCGGGGATTTTAACGGGTCACGAGGCATAGCGCCACCCTGGATTACACGTGACACTCGACTGAGCTCTGTAATGAATAAAAAGATAAGCTAATATAAAAAAAAATGTAAGGTAAGTTTAGGTAAGTACCTCTGCGAGCGAGGTCGTTCCGACTATAGCTGATTCTCGGTCATTCATTCGTTCAGGAGGAGACGTAACGATTGGTAGTGGTAGTAGTAGTAGTAGTAGTAGTAGTAGTAGTAGTAATAGTAGTAGTAGTAGTAGTAGTAGTAGTAGATGATAGTAGTAGTCGATAGTGGTAGCTGACAGTGGTAGATAGCTGATTCGGTAGTGGTAATGTGTACGTATACGCGGCGCACGGTGCTGGGTTGGCAGATGGCTTGCTCTAACTTGACGGCAGTAAGCAAGACGATCAAAATCAGTACAAGTATCACATCACAACGATCATGATAGTTTTTTGTTTTTGTCTAAGGGCAATGCACAATCATGGAATCGGTTACGGATTGTCAATTGAGAGAGATAAGGTAGGGCTTTTAAGATGGAGATGGTTTGATAGGTATATGACAAGGTCTTATAGTGGGTAGGGTTATTATAGAGGTTGGATAGATCTTGTGTCATTGATCTTGAGTATACATGAGTTATCATCGTTATGGATGCTTCGCATATGATATTATACTATTGATATGCGTACTAGGCATCACTCAAGGGAAGTCATTTTTATCGTAAAATATTATTCCATCGTAATTCCTCTTGTTCCCATCGTTTTCCCTCTATTCTCCATTTTTCTCGTATATTTTATCCACTCCCTCTTGTTCCACTGACACGCAGCTCTGTTATGATCATGCTGTCTGATGAAAGGGGATTTCTGATAGTTGACAATGGCCGTGATCGTGTGACCGTGGCAATTTTTTGCTCATATATATTTAAAAAAAATATATATATACTGTTGACTTTTTTGGTCAGGAAAAGTGGCAGGACTCGAATTGCATGTCTGTCGCGCGAGACTTGCTCGCATCGTATACCATATATATACCATATATAGACATGCACGTAAATGCATATATATATATATATATATATATATATATATATATATATATATATTCGCGGATAATCAGGGTTGTGGCTGGTTGGCTTTTGGTTGTTTTGTGGTTGGTTTGGTTGGTTGGTTTTGGTTGGTTGGTAGGTGTGCCTGGCGACGTATTTCGCACTCCCATGTAAGGGGGCTTACCTTGCGAAACTCTTGAAAGCCGCGGACTGCGGATTTATGCAGAGCGGCACGCGCGACGTGTTCAGCTGTTCCGCTATAAATTTGTGCATTTCCTCTGAAACATAGTAAAGAAGAATAGTTCATAGGTGTCGCCGAGATCAGGAGGATTTTTTTAAGGGTAATATTTAACGGTACTACCATGGATTATCATCCTCTGGTTATACAACTCACCTTTGACCTGCTGTACGCTCGTTAGCTTTCGTTCCCAGTGATCGTTGAAGGGATGTGGCGTTGCTGGCTCAAAGTCAGCCGTGTATTGCCTCATTCCTGCATTCGTCGTATAACAGCAGGTGCACATACAGGAGTGATAGCGTAGTCTACCTTCGTCGAGATACGGATGAGCCAGAGCGTCCACGACAGTGATCCTCTTATCCTTGAATATGTTAAACAAGGATGTTATAACTAACTAAGGAATGATCCTTATTGGGCAAGGGGTTGGATTTTTATAAGTGTCTCTCTCAGATCTTGGTATTTAGTATAACAAAATATGAAACAGATGAATAAAAGTAACGTACGGGATCGAAGACCAGCATCTGACAGAGTAGATGAACTGCCTCGTGCGTTGCCTGACTGCTCAGGGTGTAGAGGGATGTTAACGCGGGCGGCTTTGGCGCACGTCTCAGCATGTGTGACCGTGCACCCTCGCAAGCGTACCTCATATCTTCTAGGGTTGGTGTTCCTAGGAGTTCCGTTATCAGCTCAAGCTTTGAAGGAAATAAAAAGAGCAATGAATTAGAGTTAATGATTTCATTGATATTCATTAAAGGTTTAACTTCTCTTTTTTTTTCAATTAGGCTTTACCTGCTGGACTGGACTTTGTGCTTGAAAGAGAATACGCCTACGAAGAAGTTCCCCAAAGATGCAGCCTACGCTCCAGACGTCCACTGCTGCCGAGTAGTGTCTTGCTCCCATGAGGATTTCTGGCGCACGATAGTATTGCGTTACCACTTCCTGCGTCATGTGTTTGTTCTTGTCTGGTTCTTCGACCCTGGCCAGGCCAAAATCACAGATCTGCAAAGAGCGGGATTATTTGATATAACTTTGTAATTAAGTTTCCGTGTAATTCTCCGAGTAAGGTAAATTGCCGAGTTTTTCAGAGTTAACAAACTTTATACCTTTAGAACGCAGTTGCTGTTTACGAGAAGATTTCCAGGCTTGATGTCCCTGTGCAAGATTCTGGCCGAGTGAAGATACTTCAGTCCTGAAACAAGGGAGATTCATCACGTACATGTTTCAATGGTTTAGGAAAAAAAAGGAGTCACGAATACTGAAAAAGGGATTCAAGGAATCCTAATATTTTGCACAATGACAAGCCCAAATTCACGTCTAAAACGCCCATCCTATTTCTACTACTGTTTTTCGCAAAATGTTACTCGCATTCAGCAGGGATGAAAATATAAAAAAAATTGGGGTCCTTCCTTTCGTCGTGCGATATTCACGAGAGATTATCTCTCGTTTGTCGCGAAACATCCAGCAGAGCATTCGACGCTCCCCAAACTGAATTGCACGTGGAGCCAGAAGGGAATATGGGGCTTGGTAATCTGTTCTCTATTCAGTTCGCACCCCGTGCACGTACCCCACGCTGTGTTGGGGTGGTAAATATGTGTGTGAGAGAGAGAGAGAGAGAGAAAGACATAGGAAAGCTCGGTACTTTACTGAGAGTGCGAGAGAAAGAGAGAGAGAGAGAGAGTAAAAGCAACCAAGTGAAACAGCAATCAGAGAACTGAAAGAGCAAGAGAGTATAGAGAATTCAGTCTGTGTATGTGTGTACAGTATCAGCACAGAGCACAAGGGAGAATGGGGATGCCAGCTAGGGGTGGGTTTAGTGCAATAAGAGCAGAAACATCAGTGCCAGATGAGGATGGCATGAGTCACGGTATTCAAAGCTCGACTTCTGTCCGGTAATAAAGCCGGTAATATTACTGGGGTAATTCTGGTCAAATCTACGATTCCCTATTAAAATCATGCGCTGCTGTTGAGACTTTACATCTTTGACATACAAAGGTTTCTGATAAATTGTCATTTCTTTTCGAAAAAAAAAAGAAAATTTTAAAGAATTTCTTCGGTTGAATATTAATATCCTTACTGGATATTATCATTTGTATTTATGCTGCTATCCATGACCCATAATGCAGTGCGTCAATAGCCTGTCGTGCAGCGCTGTATAAATATTAGAGATAAAGTGAGAATATTTAAATGACGGGTGGAGACGTACTGGAAGAGTAGTGCATCCGTTTTAATCAAAGCGTAGGCACAGTAATGTGATACCGTAGGTCGACGCCATTATGCTTGTCTCTTGGGAAGCCGCCAGATAAATTGCTTAGTTAGATTAATGTAATGGGGTGATTAATTGCGGATACCGAGTGCGTAGTTGAATGTACGTTTACAATATTCGGTTAATTAGTTCAACTGATTTGTTATTAGAAAGTCAAATCTATTGGTTGTCTATCGTGAAGTTATATTATTGTATAAGAAATTATTTAAATGTGTTTTTAGTTTTAATTCTGATTCCTAAGTTAGAATATGCTAATGGCTCTGAAATGTAGAAGGGCAACGACACCCCCGCCGTGTTGAGAAAGATGCATTGACCTTGCGTTTAATTTTAAAACGCACGCATTTAGATGCGCCGAATTTATCTCAAGCACTCCGTAAACAAAGAGCTTTGTACGAGAGAGTTGTAAAAGTATTTCCAAATGAACTTTCATCCCTCTCACAATGTACAAAAATCCACTAAAAAAGAAATTAAAAAATCCTATAATACGAAATACGCTTTAAATACAAGCGAATAGAATCGCCAAAAAAAAAAACAAAAACACGAAAAGAATAGAGAAATGCTTGAGGTCTCCGTCAATTGGCTTTTCCTTATGAGCTGACGTCACGTCCGTCAGGAGTTATCTTCATCGGAAGTGAACTCATCGCCTGGAGGACTTTAAGAATCCGGAGGAGCCAGATATCACCAGAGGATGCTACCGATACGTCACGGAGCGTCGATTTTACGTCTAACGGCATCACGAGCGACCTGTTCAACTTTGACCCCTGGGTTCGCCGCACCCAATTCCTACTGTTCTATTTACCAGTAAGGGCACGTTTCAAACAGCAGTGGACGATCGATCCAACCCTATTTTTTCCTACATTATCTATTTCTTGTTCTACCCTACGAGATAGTGCTATGAGCATACGTTACAGCAGAGTTGCGTATTGTTATGATCAGACTGCAAAATTCAGTGCATAACATGCAGGGTGTGCAGTAAAACAAATTTTCACATTCAGATATTCGCATTCACGTTTCGCCTCCGTCTGTCAATTTATAACGCTACCCTGACTATAAGCCGTCCGCAACTCCTTGTCAGTAGTAGGAGCCCCGCTGACGTCAGCCGTTCCGTTCGTTTTACCCCATGCCGTATATCTATATAGGGTTAGGGGTAGTTGGCGCCTGTTTTCTAGTCCCGCGCGATCCCTGAAGTTACCCAGGCCACGCCTGTACCTACCTACCGTGGCTTCCACTTCGTGAGATGAACGAGAACGAATATAGTTATCTGGACTATCTATATACCTACTGCTTACAGCTCCTACCTATATTTCCTGGGTTAGATGAATACACAGTCGAGAGTTTAGGTCCAGGTACTATAGCAGAGAGAAGAGAGCTAGTTCAGCTTTGGACTTTTAGAAAGAGAGTGTATAAGGAAGTGGAAGAAGTTAAGTCGAAGAAGAAATTGACCGAGCAACCGGATGACGGGGTCTGGGGTCACGGATGGGCGGTGGCAGGACTGGTTTGGGCCCCATGAAAGAACTCTCCTATCTTACCTTACTATACCTTATACTACTCTCTACTGGATATACTGGGTGATTTATTATTAAGTATTTTTACGATATATTCTTCAGACGTAGTTTTGAAAAGATACAAAAATAATATTAGAGTAATTTTCGTATTATTCGAAGCATATAATCGAGCGAAGCAGAGAACGGAAATGTTAGAGATATTTTTATTAGAATTTTGGAATATAATTTCTAAAAAAGATTTTTAATTCATTCGATGGATACAGAGGCTGGATTCGAAGTTAAGTATGGAAAATCGGATAGGATTTTCTTAAATCAGAAGATTGCAAAGAAGGTTACAAGGGTATGGCTGGGTTGGATAATAAGAATAAAGAGACAAAAATGTCTTTTCAATGTAACGTCTGCCATCCGCGTAAGACTGATCACATTATAACTGAAAATTAATGCAAATCTCATAAGAACGTTCTAGTTCACCCTCTGGCACCTTGCTACCTACCTACCCCCTTTGTCTTCGTAACCCCTATTTGTCTCGTCGACTTCATCCCCCTCTCTCACTGTCTCTCTTCTGCTTGGTATTCTGCATTTCAACTTTATCACTTCCACCTTCTAACTTCTTTACCTTCGACTACAAAATTCAGCTATCCTGAAACTACCCTTATAGCTCGAGACGTATCCCTTTCTCTTGATATCAAGCAACCCTTGACTATGATACTTTTATGTATATATCCTATATACATACAACCCTCTCACTCTCTTACTTCACGGCACTTGAGACTCACACCACCATCACGATTATCTACATTCTACCTTGCTCTTTCATTTTTCATCCCTTTCCTCCAAGTTCTTCCAGTACTTCTTCAGTACTTCTCAGTACTCTCGCACTCGCTTCAGGCACTCCTGCCACTACCAACCCCCTCTTGGTACTCGCGATTTCTCTCTGTATCGTGCATTGCAGTCATTATACACAAGTTGGGGGATGTTTCCTCCAATGGTCGTCCACGTAATGCTGCCATAGGTACAGATACGCTTTGCAGGATTATGTAAAGGATATTCTTCAATCCGGTTGAGAATCTCGCCATCGTGGTGGAACGAATTCGTAACCAGGTACATTTGTCCTTTTTATTCTTTAAATAAATGTAAATATAAGCAGAAAGTCGTACGAGACTCGATCAGGGTGGGATACATAGACGAGAGTGGATAAGGGCGTCGTCCTCACTAGACGAGCGAAAAATCTTAATAACGACAGGGACGAGTACAAAATTATTATTCAAAGGATCATCTTCATCAGGCTGGAGAATAATTTCAAGTCGCTTCCCCTTCGTCCTTTTACATTCTTATTAACCATCCCCTACCATAGTTTCTTAGTCGAGATAAAGGAGCGTGATTCCTTTAACGAAAGCATTTCAACCGACTCCTTTACTCATCCCTTAGGACATCGAGGAAAATGTGCGGGAAACGATAAATTAACATTGTCCTACAAAACCTAATAGAAATCTCTATATGGGTCGTTAAAATAGGTAAAATTAAAAAGAAATGCAATTTTTACCGTAGAAAATCTTGCTGGAGTATCAGGTATGGTATTTGCTGGTACGCGCGAATAAGCGTGAGTTATGCCGCGTAGCTATTACCCATTGCTCAATTGCTGTAAATATTTAAAAAGCCACCCCTTTTTCATCCGAACAACCAGCGTCGTCTGGACGTACCGTGAAATATAGCGGTGGATAATTCCAGACGCCTACGTCCACTAGCGTAAAACTCAGCCAACTTTCACCCCTCGGTATCTACCAATCTACCACTTCTACTTACCTGCCTCCGAGAGGGATGGCACACCCCGTAGACACCCAGCTTTTCCCACAAACGGCAAAGGAACCCCCTTCTGTTTTCTGTCTGTTGTACATTATTTGCATTTTCATCCAGTACTCTTTGCAACCTCCTACCCTTATCGGAACGCCTACTACCACCAACCTCCAACACTCTATGGACTTTAGATTTACGAAACGCCCCGACAAACCTCTTTTTCGTTCGTCTATATGTCAATCAAGGAAGAACATTAATTTCATTTTTATTCTCAACCCTTCACTGCAGTCTGTATGCGTCTTTGAGCTGATAAGCGTTGCGATGGAAACGACGGAAAGATTCGGTAGACGTAAAATAGTAAGGGATGAGACTGATGCAAAAGGGTAAGTACGAGGGTAATTTCGAGAGAAACACACCACATTTTATTTTTTATCTATACATTTTTTTAATAAAAAAAAAACCAGAAGTGTACGTTAGTATAGTTTAATTATTCATTTAAAGGGACCAGTAAGGTTTGAAAACTTAGAAAAATAATTTTTTTTTGCTTAATCCCATAGAGTAACTAAAAATATTTTTCCATTTACTAAATTTGAAAATTCCCAAAACTGAATCCAGGGTGAGCGAAAACGTGGGGTTTTGTATTTGTAATGGTTTTTCAGAATTGCTTCTACAATTTGGTTGTGTCCTATCTCGAGCACAGTTCATAGCAATAGAATATTCGGTGAGAAAGAGCTTTTGATGTAAAAATGTCTTCGAACAGCCGTGGGTAAAGAAATTGGACAACGTATCAACGTCCCGGTCGTCCAAAGAAGAGAAGACTCCAGGATAAATCAAAGGATGAATTCAATCCAGTGCTGAGAGGCATGATGACAATCCAAGTTCAACCTCTGGTCGAAAATTAAGTTCTTCTGGTGGGCCATCAGCCACGTGTGATTTTGCCATTGCATATGAACTTATACATTTTTGTACTGCCTTTTTCCCACTAAATGAACTTGTGGTGTGTAAAGAGTATAAAGAGTATAAAGAGCAAGTAACATTTAGCAGTATGAGTCACGTGAGACTGGCATTTCAAGTCAAAGTTTTGTGCAAAAATGGTGAAACTCGTTAGACTGCTTCGAGTCCTAAAAACAATTACCCATTTATATGACATCAATACACGTATGGTTTTTGCAATGAGAATCTTGGGTGTCGGATTTTTGCTGATTCAAGAATTTTCGGGTTTACTTGATTTTCCGAAATTCCTTTCTCGTCCAGCATGTAACAAAATAGTCAAAATGATAAAGAACGTATCTTCATCGATCGTACAAATTTCTCAATTTCAAGCGGCAGAGCAGGAAATCAATATGACTGGTGATCCAAACATTATGATCTCGGGTGATGGAAGTTGGAGAAAATGTGGTTTTTAATCGATGCAAGGAGTCATTGCTACTATCTGAAATTTCAGTGGCAAAGTTATTGATATTGACATTCGACCTTCGTTTTGTTTTGGCTACAATACTAGGGAAACGCGTTGTGGAACATTAGAATGCATGGCCCGTTGAACATGAAGAAGGATGCCAGTAAAACCATATTGAAAATGCTGGAAAAATGGAGGTCAATGGCGTGTGCGATATTTTTAAAAGATCAGTTAAAAAATATTATATTAAATATAAATATTATATAAGCGATGAAGACAGCAAAACATTTACTGCTTTCACTGATTTAAAACGATATGGGCCTGATTTTATTATTGAGAAACGGGAATACGTGGGTCAAGTACAGAAACGTTTGGGAACTAGCGTGCGTAATATAGAAAAAAAAAAAACAATATCAGGGATCGGTGGTAAAGGCAAACTCTGACAGACGTCTCATCAAAGAACTAACGATTCATTATGGCTAGGCAATTTGTAGTCACAGCTGTGAAGTACTAGTACTTTGGAAGACATGAAAAAAGCAATCTGGGCCACGTTATATCACAAATCTTCCGCCAATACCAAACCTCAGAATGACTTCTGTTCACCTGGACCAAACAGCTGGTGTGGTTGGCAAAAAGCAAAAAGTAATGGGACTAATTATAAGCACGAACCTGTCATTCCTGATATTATCTTCAAAGCAATTGAACCTCCGTATAAAACATTGTCTGAAGATACATTATTACTTAAGTGTTTAGACCACCATACACCAGAATCCAAATAAAAGCCTCCATTCGGTTATTTGGAAAATTGCTCGAAAAGACACGTTCAGTGTAGAGTAGTAGAGAACGGTTGATGATATCTTCCTGGTCTTTTTTTTTTTAATAAAGATCTTAAAATTCTCTAGAAGTTATACCTATCAAGCGAATTAAACAATTTTTTCTCATAGTGTTTTTTAAATAAATAATTTGAATTTTTCGTCGTTTTTCGTATTTTTAGTCACCATTTTATTAATTTTGAGTTTTTTTTCAGGTATAGTCCCTAGAGATGGCTCAGACAAAGACAGTCGATTTTGAAATATGTCAAAATGCTTATAAATAATTATTCTTTAAACCGTGGCACAAGTGGATTTTCTACCTTTTGTTTAAACATTAATAACTCCGTTGTTTATCAGTACTTTTTCATCTTTGAGCTCTCATGCTATTCCCAATAAAACCAATTACAATATCCAATTAATAAAAATATTGTATGTTTATTTACACGACTACAATGAATTTTTAAAACTTCCCCATTTTTTTGCCGATTCAAAACTTTCTGATGCCCTTAAGCCTCTTTAACAAAATATAACGTAAAGTCTATAAAACCTTAAATTGAAATTAATTTTTTTTAAGTTCAAAAAAGTGCATCTCTCCCTAGAGCCTGGGGAGAGATGCACTCTAGATATAAACAGGCGCACTTCTTTCAATTGCACCCACTTCTCCCTACCACGATAAAAAAACTATAAAGAAGACACTACTGCCACTATTTAAGCCGATAATGATAGTTGAATCTAAGCGATATCAAGGTCATAACATTTTGATTCACCTTGTACAAAAATATTTCATTCGAAAATAAAGGCACTGAGGAATTTTCAATTTTTCGAACAACACAACTCACATGTTATTTCTATGAATGAAGTTATCATGATAAACTAGAATGACGTTAGTGACAGCTGAATTAATGCTGCCACAACCGTTCAGAAATATGAGTGCCAAGAAATAGTGCATTTGACCCGATGGTGCATCTTTTTCAAAATGACCCTAATGACGAGTAAAAGTCAGTAGCTATTCTACGACATGAAAGGGATGATGGTCGTACTGACAGTGAGGTTTAAAAGGGGAATCCATGTTCGTTGAGACGTATTAAATAATTGAAAAGATAGCACTGACAACCCTTAGAGCTTTATCGGTCGACAATATGAAAAACCTTGTGTTCGTTGAAACTGTAAAGGATCCGCGATGAAACTTGGATGAAACCCATTTTAAATTATAATATTAATAAATCGATTGTTCGATATACGACGAAAGCAATATTAATTCTTTCTGAAACGTGACAGATTTTCAAAAGTTACAGGAAATCGCGCCGGTGGGTTCTCTTCTTGATATCCTCGGATGCAGTTATTAAGGTTCAAATGAAAAGTACTTGTATAAATACGTAAAATTAATTACACTTCCAACCGCTAATCAAGACTGTCGACCAGATTCCCATTTACTGAAGAGAAAAAGAAGATTTTATTACAGCTCTATTGCTACAACTGTTAAGTACTTAAGCGTTTTGCAAATTTTTGAATAATAACGCAAAATCAAATGCGAAAATAATTTTAAAGAAAAATCGAATTATAGTTACTTGAATTTTCAAAATGACTATTACTTTTTGCATTACGGTGAATGAACACAGTGTAATTCAGAGGATCTATCAGACACATGATTTTATATCTAAGAATATAATTCGTAATGCTACGTTTTCATTAACGTATTACATTATAAATGACTTAGCAGTATATTGACGTGTAAAAGAGACAATAATATTTTTTCAATTTCTTCCTGCAACTCCTGTATATACAAAAAAAATCCAACAAAATTGCGACCACTAATACGATTAGCAGCCAACAGATACATCGAACCTCTTCCATTTTTCTGGCAAGTAGAAGCCCCAGCATCTATCTATCTCGCAAATAGAAAAATAATATAGAACAAAGAACGTAGAATAAGTAGCTTTCCTTAGTCTAGACGCGAAGGTGCCATCGAGAAGCGTGCACGGCGCGACGGCATAGAGCGAATAGCCGACACTCTTAGAATATAATTAACATCAAACAATTACCGCATTCCCATTATATGGCATACGACGTCCTTCAAAAAACCCCCGTGATACAAATTTAAAAAAATCCGAAGTCCCATTGGCAACAAATGATTTACATGGATCATGCCGTCTTATGAATTTCAAGGGCATTTCACACGAACTAATATTTTCTGGAAGCAAACAATAATATTCAAGCTGCAAATTCTATCTAGGCCATTGATATTTTACAGGTGGGTATATAGCATCTCCAGTGAGTGACGTAACTGGTAAGCAAGGGTCATGCGCGTCCTTCGACTATGCTATGAAATATCCTTTGGCTACTCTCAGGGGATGAATAGAAATCACCCTGTTTATCAGATACCCTTATGCAACGTATGCAGGTATAAGCGGTCAATGAATTTCTATGATATTTATTGTTCGGCCTTTTTTTTCTTTTTAGATATATTTTTATTTACTATATAAAGCAGCCATTTACGTATTGTAGAGTAAGTATCCGTAGAACTTTGAGAACCGAGTACAACGGTGAATCTTCGAGAAGTTTTTTCTCAAGAGCTTTTACTTTGAAACTGGATTTTAACGACGCTATGGGGTTGGCCCATAAAATGTCCACATAGTGCAGTTTTGTTTTACGTTATACTTGGGTTTTAACGTGGCCGAGCGAAACCTTAAGAACTGTTCAAATTCAATTCGAGCCTGTCCCAGGAAAGATGAGAATTATTCTTCTTTGCGACTTTAAGACGTCCCTTTGTTTCCATGAAGGACAGGACGTACCGACAAAGTAAGTGATATTTGAATTTCGCGCCAAGAGAATAACTGAATTATTCTTCAAATCGCATAAAGCCATTGACCTATTGAGCGCGATGCAAAGGCGGTTTTTCGATTGTACAGTTGAACGAACTCAATCGGATTAATGATTCAAGCGCTGATTATAACCAAGTTCTAGAATATCAAGAAAAGGATCAATTGTACAATGCGAAGTGAAAGAAAAAGAATTGAGAGAATGAAAGAAAAGAAAGAAAGGCAGCTGGTTCACCGAACGTCCTTCCGATCCATGGAACAATCTCGGCGCCACTGGCCTTTTACATCCTTTTGTGGCCACTGCTACCCTGACTTTACGATTTACGATTTATCACCGTATGGGTTACGCGTAATTCAAGTTGCCGCCATTTTCTATCACGGACTTCGCATTTTCCTTTATTCTTACTTAATCGAAACGAACGCTATATGCGCATCAACCACCACCCATCTTCGCTACCACCATATATACCTCTACATATCAGTTCTCTTTATCAATCCAAGAAAAGATCTAATCAGTAGCTAGATCACAGTGAGATTCTTATACAGGTAGATATCCGTAAATCTAAAAAAAAAGGAATAAAAAGGAAAAAGGGTTAAGAAAAGAGAGAATGAAAGAAGAAGAAATTTTTACTCACCTCGTAGAATCTGATAGAGGAAGACCTTGATGTGATCTGAACTAAGATGCTGTGGACTCACGATGATCTTGTGCAGGTCACTCTGTAGTAGCTCCGTGATAACGTATCTATTGTTAAGAATCTCGTTAAGGAAATTTCTGTACGAATAAACTTTTGGATTACTTTAACATCCTTTCTCGTGTCTGGCACTCCCTGTTATAGTTAGACATTCATAAAAAAAGTTTGAGAAACTTTTCTGAACAGACGTCACGATTTCGCGGTCCATAGAACTGGAGATCATAAATCTCATCATAAGGGACAGAAGAATCCTCGACTGCATACGAAGTGACTCGAAGTCTCCTGGTGATCAGATAGTCACTACGTGTTCCACGGGTTAAAGGCGGACATACGCAGTATCTTCCAGACTTGAGAAGCGGCAGGATCCTCGAAGACCAGGACGAGAAGCAAAAGGATACTTGAGAATGGGCTAATGGCGGAATGGGGTCGGCTGGTAGGTTGGAATGCAGGTAGAAACCGCGGCACCTTCAGTGAACTGGTTCCTACCCGTTCTCAGGAATGGCATTACACACTGGGACTCGCGACTTTTCATTGGGCCTGGGCTCATAAGAATTATCCTTTAGGATTTCTGTGAAATGCTCAAGGGCACATGGTCAATTACAGTTATGACATTAGCGGCTGAAGAAAATGTCTACTCAAAATCACGTGATAAAATAGTGAGCAGTAAGAAATTTTCTGAAAAAAAATCAGGATCCTTACACGAGTGGGAAACTCATTTAAGTACAATGGCCCTGGACCCCAGACTCCGGTCGGATTAGTCCAGGAGCAGTGGCGTAAACGTTAGCCGATTGGTGGATCGATCCCCAGGCTCGGTCGCCTTCTGGCTGGGACCAGCGACCGGTTTCCTGGACAAAGCGGGAGCTGCTGCTCCCTTCTGCGAGACGGGAATCGGGTATCCTCTACTGCTGCATGGCTGCCTTCTTGTTATATAGCTAGGTTACCTATAGGTATGGTATACCTGGTGCAAGCCTAAAGACTAAGGAAGATGCATCAGAAGGCTAAAAAGGAAGAGAAGGACCTTTATTGTCTGTATCCATTGACTCCATTAGATTGGCCATTTCGTTTTAAAGCGAATTGCGTTTTAATGTCTTCCTTTGTATACGATCCTGTCGCTCGTTGTGTCACCGTCTCTTGGAAATGCAATCACATCTACCTAGTGTTTCATAATACTCACTCCTCACGACTAGACACCCACTATATCCCCTTCCAAGAATGAGATACAGCAGTATGCAGACAATCGTTTCTTTAAAAAGAAAAACAGTGACTGTTCTTCAATCCTCTGAACGGACTGCCGCCATTACGATAACTACTATAGTCAAAATTAGAGACAATATACAGATATAGTTTCGTGAAAGTTGACAGTTTCGAATTTTTAATGATATATAAAAACAATGTGAGTGAAGTATGAGAGCTAAATGAAAATTTGTAAATTGTGTAAATCAGGTTAGGTTAGGTTAGGTTGCACAAGGCTGAGAAGAAAGAGATGCCAAGTCGAAAATACACGTGAGTTGAGTATAACCGAGTTTAAGAATATAAGCGGTGCACCGTTGCCTAAGTAGTTTCTTTGTTGCACCAGACGAGGAGGAGGTTGAGGTTGGCAAGGCCATTCCGCCCGGTCCGACCGGTCAACCAAGCCTCGCTGAACGACCGCCAAGATGTCTAGGATCTCGTGGTAGGGTTAAGGACCCTTGACTCCTGAACTGGCTAGTCGCTCGTTCGGTGCGATCTGTAAAAGCCCGATCGCGACGTAAATCGCATGACTTAACTGCGCGCGAACGAACAGATTCCAATTCCGCCATTATACTTTTTAAATATATTCTTCTTTCCACAACGAATAACGAATATTCTTCAGCACACGTTAGACGCTGTAGCTATGCTAAGTAGCATTGTTTGACAGTTGAAAAAGACAGATGTTAGACGCCACTTAACGGCAATTAGAGAAAGCAAAGCGGCCTTTCTTTATTATTGGTTTTTTTTTTAATTATCACAAGGTATTATCTTAATTACGTGACTATATCTACGACTTAACGACAATTCCCCCCTTTTACACAGCCCTTTATCTAATCTGCGTATAATTTTTATCATTGTCAATGCAAGGATAAATATTGGGTGAAACTTGCTTTACTTCCTACTTATCACAATTTTGGAATTTAATTCTTACTTTGATTAAAGCTTTCTTTTTTTAACTCTGTTTCTTGTGTTCTTTAATAGAAATTGTCCGCTATGATTTATTGCCGATTCATTCAATGATCCAGATATATATATGTGTATACTGCCCCCGTACGAATGCATGCGACATTTCTTATCTTGAAATGGACAACGGTATGTGAATATCGTAGAGGTTGACCGATTAATTGCCACAGGGAAAGTACGTGCACATAATTAAGCACTCAAGGCAATTCATCAATTACCTGATCGATAATATCGTGAAGCTCTTATGTGAGATTTTGATGAAAAATACCTAAAATGGTGGTTCCGTTGAATATACGCATATAAAATTCTATACACAGATGTCACGTAGGACTTTCTTTTTACTGGTCTAAGATAAAACAAGCATTTTAAAATTGTTTAGAGAAAGATATAAGGGATGTTTTTTGTTGTTGCTTTCTATGTTGGCCAATTCGCAACCAGATTAATTAATCCAGATTAACACGATGTGTTTTGTTTCAAATAAAAACTAACAGGGATCATAACGATACTTGCGTATACCTACGGATAAGGTTATTCCTACTTAAAAATAGGGATAACACGGTATAGTGTTTCGTGACAGGTCTATAAGTGGAAGAACAATGTCTTGAAAAAAAAAAAAAAAAATGAAGTGCCGCTGAGGTGGCAGCCATATTTTCTACGTGATACGCGATACGTCAAACCCGCATATGTGCACCGATAATGGGAAACTTTTCAGGGCGGAACTTCCGGACACCTGGTGCTTCTTTGTTGTACTGTGTTGACCTTGTAATACCTATGGAATTCCTATAGGACTATACTAGAAGTATTAGCACATCTTTATTTTATCCCGGATGAGAGTTTTCCTGTGAATCTGCCTTAAGTGTTACACACAGTCTCCATTATCCGGTCGCGAAGATTACACGCGGCTTTACGCAAGTAGACAAAGAGGCGGAAACATCCCTTATTCGAGTATCAAGATTAAAAAATGCGCGAAATGCTTTACCGTTAATTTACGAATTCGCATACGAATCATGCAGAATACGAAGAACGACAAAATGATCAAATAACGATTACGAGTCACGCTATAGAAATTTTGCCTGAATCATTTATAGCTGATGATGAAAAATCATTTTTATTACAAAATTACCCAATTTTCTGAATCATTTTCGAATTTGTATCTGGAAGCTTCTATGAAATGTTGTACCACGAGTATCAATAATTTACCAGGATATCAGTGATCCACTTTTTTTTTTTAACCTTCGTTTCTCTATTTGGTCAGCCAGGAAAGCGACGTTACAAGAACCAGAGGACAGATCGTTCCGTTGCGTATAGCGTGGGCGTGAGTGCGTGACAAACGCACGAGTATCGCACGTGTGAATACGCGTTTCCTTGTTCCAATTATAATATCCCTGTTGGGTCCACACGGTTTATCATCAACAGCTGTTCATTATACGGTAGCGAGCATTTATCCGCGCGACGTGCGACGCTTTTTAAAAATGTATTGCTACATTTTCATATCGTTCCAAAACGCCTCGTCGATCTCCTGAAATCAACCTGGATCTTGCGTAGGCCAGGTTATACGCGTTTTGAACCTATCCAGACCGGAAATCGGAAACGAGATAACATCCGGGACATGTACCACACGATATCTCCATCAAGCCTTCAGAGACCGAAAGTAGTAAAACATGAAATAACCTTCCAAAAAAATTATAAAAAGAACAAGTATTTCGCAAGCTTCCACTGCCTCGTCATCTGATATCTTAATTAGTCGCGCACTGGGTCCTCCCTCCTCCTTTCGGAGTTCAACTGTTTCAAAAGTTCGGTCAAGTTACCAACTAATTTATACTTCTCTGCATTCTCTTTCCTGTGCCTCTCACTTCTGACATTAGACATTTCTTGGTAGTACGGTGGCAGTGGCGGTGGCGATGGCGGCCGGAGATGATGGAGAAGGAAGAGGGGGGGCGGGGGGGGGGAAGAGAGTATCTCACAAGAAGTGGACCAGCGACAGGGAAATAAAAGACGATGAACGAAGTTTGTAAGAAAAAAAAAAGGAAAGTGTAAAGAGCTGACTCCCAATGAAGTTATTGCCGGTAAAACAGTTCCCAAAGCATAACGTGACTGTACGTCGTTTATTTGTAGGTCAGTTAGACTTAGTTATGATATTTATACTCATATTGAATATTGTTATAAGGTGATGTTAATTTCTATTGGTTCCTTATGACTTTCCGCGTTGTTTATGATTTTTATATATATTTTTAATTGCTTCGTAAAGTTTTTTTTTGAGCCAGCAGACAAAACTTATATAGGCCTAGTTAGAATATTGCCCTGGTCCTTTTTGGACCCTTGGAGTTGCGATGGGCATTGCGCACGACCCTTCGCATAAATAGGAAAGGGTCCTGGCCGAGACTGACGAGGCAGTTTTAGCCTTTGTTACTCACTGGGGAGTCCTAAAGGGTTGCGAAAATATATATATATATGGGGATAAGAAAGTAGTATACTTTTATTTACTTAACCAGCCATCGAGCCTTGACCGAATCATCCCCCTTGCTCCTCATACATCCTCCGACGCATTTCGTAATGAACGGAGGACTTTCGGAATATAGTAGATGAAACGGGGACGTTGCGCTGTGATTCTCTCTTGCACCTGCTTTACTTAGAGGATGAACGGGAATTTTTTGTTCTTTACCCATTTTCCGCGAGAATTTAACCCGAGGCATTTGTTAAGGTCTGAGAGGGAGGAAAAGAGGGGTGAGAAAAAGGTCTGCGCTTGGGAATTTTGTGAAGAATAATAATGAATTAACAATTTTTTGGGTTTTGTCTTTTCGTAGCGAAATTGGATTTTCAATGTTTAAAAATCGAGCGACTGGCTTTTCGGATACGTTTTAATGGAGCGACAGGTGGCCCGAGAAGGGACCAATCACCGTCTCTCCTCATCAGCATCACAGCAGGATAGCGAGGATGAACGCAAGGACGGAAGATAATCCCGATGAAAATAATAGCCTATCCATGTTAATGATGATTTACGTAGTTCACGCGATGATTTACACAGGATCGATTTGATGGCCGCTATTGATATACATCGCGGCTGAATTAACTCATTAACGCTCAGAATCATGGTTTTTGTACTCCAAATTCAGTCTTAAAGCAAACCATCAAATCGATTGATCTTTTATACCTAAAGTATCTCTTGTACTATTTTCAACTATGCTCTTTCAGAATCTGACAAAAAATTTGAAATGCAAGTTTTTTATGATTTACAAAAAAAAAAGCGTGAATTTTCAATACACTTTTTTTTAAAGAAATCGAAATCTTGAAACAGATAACGTATTCTGGACTAGATGAAACTGTGCACTACGGTGCACTCGATTTATTTCTTGTACTTTAAAACCCCATTTGAATTTTTTTCATATTCAACATGGTAGATCCAAAATGGCAGCCGTAATTACAGTATTTTGTGTCATTCTTCAGTTTTTTTTATTGAACGAAGAAGCAATTTTTTCGTGTTAATGGGTTAACTTCATGCCTCTGTCCGTTAATTACTTAGTGATCCGTCAAATTGGACTTATGATTAATCGTTCAATGACGGACTTTGTGATCTTAGATTATCGATACTTCATTACTAATTACTCGAAAAAGTCAAAATATATATATATATATATATATATATATATATATATATATATATATACGCATATATACATACTATACCAAAGAGATGTTTTTCTTGAAAGTCGATACACGGGAAATATAAAATGGTATACTTTATTCTGCCCGCCCTTTGGAAACTCAATTACCTTTTGTGTGCCGCCACACGTTGCATCACAGCTGCGATTCTTGACACGCGTTATTTGTTTATGCAGCCAACGTGGAACTGTCACTGTCACCCATAACCTCATTATTGTCCTCGGTTGCAAAGTTATAAAAAAAGGGTAAACGTTAAAAAAAAAAAAACAAGATTTCCAAAAGAAATAACAGTAAAAAAAAAGTCATTTTCAAAATATACTACTGAATCGTCTCTCTTCGATTAAATCTTACCATAGATTACATAGTTTCCAAGTTTAACAAAAAAAAAGTCCCTCGTCCAATGATAGGATGTAAGAACAATGACGTACCGGTATAAAGTACAGCGGCAGTATGACAAGGGTGGGATATCGTAGAATCCAAGAAGATATACGACAAGATAGTAGAGAGGTGAAATTCGCCAGCTGATAAATACGCGAAGTTAGCGAAGCTCAAGGCAATATCTCAAAGTGCGACCGCAGCAGATGTCCCTACAAATCACCTTTCCGCAGTGCCGCATGCAGGCTCCAGTAAAATTCTCAAGCTTTTTACAGAAATTTTCACCAAATTGATTATCACCATAGTGACTCCATTCCTATTACTATACATATAAAATTCAAAATTCCCGCGTATTTCTCCACGAAGTTACCTCAACCGCTACACGTGTATAACCTAATCCAATAAAGACTCAAAATGCGGCGCTAAGAGAGCCAAAGGAGCTTCTACGTCTTAAAGCTTTCGAACGTTTTAGGTCGCGTGAGAAAGCTCGCTGCCGCGCAAGCGTGTCTATCGATTGCAATCGTTATTAAGTTGGTATGAATTCTAGCAGCCCAGGACCGTACCAATCCCTGGGGGATGCCCCTTTCCCGAATTCCAAGGGCGTCAGGTTCTTTGTACCAACTAAAGTTAGACAGTAACGATACGCATCAGGCCAGAGACGTACTTAACACGAGTTTCCCTTAAAGGACTCTGTGAATGGGGCAGGATCCGAGTACGGTCAAAGCCGTACAATTTCCATCCTTGTCTACTCAGTACCCAGGGTATGTCTTAAGTTGGGGAAACACCTCCACCTCCTCCTTCTTAATTCCAAATAATTAAAACGTCCATGAAGTTGCAGTCGCGTAAACAGCTGGTAATGAGTAATGCAATTCCCTCGTTATAGGTGTCTCGTAGAAAATTGTGTAAAAGAGTCCTGAGGGGAAGAAGGGGAAAGTATAACTCCAGACACCACCAAGTGAAGTTTAGGGAGGAGGCGAGGACTGTTATCAAAGTTCATTTCTGAACTTCTACTTCTCATGCTGACGCGGAGTCTGTTTCCCATGCGAATGAAGGTACCAGAAGTGCCGGTGACATTTTCATCACCGTCAAAATTAAAGCCTGGCGACTTCATAGGGGTGACACTGTAATGGGACGAGTTGGAGTTTACATGGATTGGTTTGTCGTCAGTGTTTAAAGTTTAACCTGCTCTTTGTCGTACTTTTCTGCCAATAACAAACTTCGTCAGGAGGAACTTGCAGAAGAAAAAAATCACTAGGAGCACCACCGAGTACACTCGTGACCAAAATATCATGCCATGACGTTTAATTATTAATTAAAAAGATCAATTAGCATGCTACTGAAACAGCAGAAACAAATAAGGCCGAGTCACGTGGATAGGACAACGTGGGGCTTCGGCCAATAATATGTGGGGTTTCTCCTGATACCAATTCGACGTTCCATAAGCCACAACGCATATAGCTACTGAGATTTCACTTTTTCCACTACTTTTTTTTTTTGAATTTTCATTTCCTACCATTCAAACACTTCCGGTGATCCCGAGAGTGTCTGTGTATGTTACTTAAAAAAAAAAAGGATACATTTCTTGGAAGAAGTCGAGATGCGGCGGCTGCAGGATATCTAGGGCAGACAGGACCTGTAACCAGACGGAAGGATCTTTTTAAAAAATGAAAGTGTCAGGATCTGATTGATCTACTTGTACCGATTTTTTGATCAAGGATGGGAAGAAGGTGAACGGCTTGAGAGATGAGGATCGTCCACCGGGGAAATAACCGGAGGAAGGTTCAATGGTAGTATCATACCGGTACTACTAGTACAGAATGGTACTAGGTATGTACACTAAGAATAGTATGTATAGTTGCAAGTAATATAATATGACTAGAGATAGTGTATCTAAAGAAAACTTTCTTTAATTCTATACTACGTATATATACATATATCTGCAAGATATACGTATATTATCTACAAGTATATATGTATATTCAAGTCCCGGTTCTCACGAAATGAGATACGCATACCAGAAAATATTACGAGCTTCAGACTCTAATCTAAGCTAACCTAACCTATCGTTACGAGAAAGCACGAATTTCACATAGACTATTGGTATATAAGAAGACATTAAACTGATGAAATTAATAACGCGATTAATTTCATATCCATAATTTTTAAAGTTTCACCTAGAAAATTATCATCGTCTATCTCTGCAGAAATAGACGGTAGACCTCCATACAGACAAATTGAAATCTGGTAAGTATTAAATGAAAACTTATATTTTCTAGAATAAAAATGATGGCAAATTATCTTCCTATGAGAATCTATTCGCGTGTACTAAGTAGGTCTTGGAAATGATATCTCGACGCATACGGTATGAAATAAATGAGTATTATAGGATAAAAATACTGACATTCTCGTGCTTGAAGAAGCAGAGCATCTTCAGCTCCCTGAAGACTCTTTTGCTACTGACGAGACTCTGAAAGACGTTCGGCAGTTTCTTCAAGGCCACTCTTCTGCCGTCCCTCGGATCCGTGACGGCCCTGAAATCAGAAAGTCAATGTCCAGTTTAGACCTTGAACCGTACTACTGTCTCTACGTAGAGCGGCGTTCTTGAACACGGAAAGTCTTGTGAACCCGGCATAAGTTTTCAGGACAATGAACGCATTTCCGGAGAGCGTCAGGATTCAAGATATTAACTCGTTTATTATATTGATACGCAAACATATAACCCAAGTACGTAATTACCGAGGAATTAAATGGTATCAAATGGTACATCGAATGCTATTCAATTTCGATGAATAATTACAGTTACGTTACGCAATCCAGTAGAAGCTTACTCGTATCCCTTCCATCATTAATTCTTCAATTACCCTTTGACGCGACAAGTAATTGTTTGACTGGATAAATAGACATTGCGATCAGCCTGGGTCCACGTATGACGTCATACATCTATTCCATTTTTTTTCGTTTTTCTTGATAACGGTCCAGAGCATAACAGAGTGAGGAAATGCTAAAGTCAAGAGACGGGGATGATAAGAGAAAGGGGAAAAAATGAAAAAAAAAAAAAAAAAAAAGTAGTCCAAGCAAAAGTACTGAAGCGCAGAGGAGATGGGTCCTTCACGAGTTGAAAATTACGAGCTAATTAGCATCCTCGTGAGCAGGAGGGTGCGAGAAGAGAGTACAAGACCGCGATGCTCGCTTCCTCGAGATTCGCCTTTAACTTCCGGTACGAAGTGCACTGACCTTATCACGTCCCGCCCTCCTCCCAACTCTTCACTTTCGACGTCTTATTTTTCCCGTGTAACGTAACGTTCTTTCCCCTGATTCTCGGTGGGCTTCAACTATATTTGAAGTATTACGCGTCTATAGGTATTATAGTACACGAGGATGAGCATGAGGTAAATTGGCGAATGCGAAATCGTTGCGTTAAAAAAATTAGAAATTCAAATTGCGAGAAATCGATGTCGCTCGCAAGAATCTTTTAATGTCAAAAATTTTTAACGTCTTGACGACGAGCATCGTCATTCCAAAATACATTAAACACTCAATGAATAATATTACGAATATTTCTATTAGAATTTGACTTGTACGTAGATATGGAACTATATATATATTTATTTATTTATTTATACGTATGCATAATTGTAATTATTAAGTAATAGATATAACGATGCAGGACGAAGCGTAATATCGTGGAAACGTGTAAAACTCAAAACTTGCGTTTGTATTGGTTAATCTTCATGAAAGGATTCATGAAGCGTAGATAACTATTCTTCTGATAATCTCCCATCGGCAATATATAATATTCGGAAGATACGTATATAAGTTCGGCCGATCCGCAATTGTGCGACGAATTAAATGTCGTCGAAGAAATGTAAGATTTGTGTGTGAACCGTCATCGGTCGCTCGTTAAGCATTAACGCAAGGCGTAATCAAACTCAGGTGAACAAACAAGTGTTAATTTTCACCGCAGCGACAATTTACGTTGGTAGACGTTCAGGCGCACTTACAACGTAACGACGACGCACAAGAACCACCAGTGATTTTACATACAGCGGTTTTCCCTCCCATTAGATATATACCTATAGGTATATATAGATAATGCAAAGATAATGTTAAAGCCTTAGGACGCTATCAGCTTAAATATTTACATACAATGAAACCATCAAGTAATGCCGTCGACCTACGCGCCATAGTCTTTGTCGCACACATGAGAATTCACGCGGTCAAGATTTACCAGAGAATTTCTGTGTCTGGAAATGATAAGTGACGTATAGTAAGGGGAGACCAAAAATATAGAGCATAATGAAAGATGGCTGAAAGTTAACGAGAAGATGCTTGAAAATGATTAAAGGCTGCCAAGTGTATGTCGGAGTGTCTCTTGAGTACACTGGCTGTATCTGTAATTAACAATTTGAGGATTTGAAAATCAAAGATATTAGCACTGATCCTCTGATCCTTTGACATATTCACATTCGAGTCTATTTATAGCTATATGAAGCACGTACTTGATATATGACCTTTAAAGTAAATAAAGCAACACAAATTTTACCATAGTATTAGCACCAGTAAGAAAAAGTGTTAAGAATTTTTAATATGTATTTTATTTAATATATCACATCTTAAAATATATACTTAATAAGAAACATCTTATGCGCTAGTGTTATATATTGAAATGTAAAAAGTAACATTCTTTATAACGCGCATGCGGACGCCCGTCGTCGCAAATGTTACAGAAATAATCCTCGGTGCATGTAACATTCGTAAAGGTTTACTCTGCTGACTGGGGCGCGTTTATCTTTCCTTATATTGGCAATAAAGAACGAGTCCATTTACTCGCTGTATCGAGTTATATATAAGAATATATCGAGGAGTACCCCTCGATATACAGGCTTATACAAGAAGTCGTGTACCAGCATCCACTCGGTCAAATATTGGACCAAGAAGGCGAGTTATTGGTTATCTGTAATCTAGTTGGAAATTCGAAAAAATAATTGTTTGTACATCTGGTATTTTTTTTTTTGAAACTTTGTGCTTAGTGGTATCTGGTTAGCGTGTAAAACAAAAATTTGAAAAACGTACAAAGTTATTGAGCGAGTGATCGTCGACGATCACGCGAGCTATCGTATAGAGAAAAAGAGAAGAAAAGCAAATAAGATCTATGAAAACCCACTAGGCAACCCTTATCTCTAAGCAGTCTGTCGCCCCTCCACTGGCTCTAAGCGGAGACGCAAGAAGCAAGCCGGCGATGATGAAAAGTTTTGTAAGGACCAGTATAGGAAGGTGAATACTGCAAGCTATAAAGACAGCAAGACGACCTTACGGTATGGTCCACACAAGGTGTGGTCTGCTTATTTCAACGAAAGAGATCTCTCTCTTTTCTCATGTTGAACTTCTTTTGCTTTCTTCATACCTTTCCATACTGAATGGTAACGTCCCTTTCTTGGATACTTGGACAGCTGCAACGAGATTCACCTGCAAGTGCAGTGCAACTGCCGCCAAGGGATGCACCTGCTTTACATAGGAACAGCCAAAGAGTCGATATACCTCAAGCAAGTAGAAAACTTTCGTGTAGCTTCCGCTCTTCCCATAGGATACAAAACTGGTTAAAAAATGTCCAGGAATCGTGTTAACGTACCTAGGAGAATGGACCATACTTTTTACACGTTGGATACTCTCAGACAAATACAATGAAGAGGTGTCGGGCTTCCGCGAAAAGTCCTAGTAACTACTAGTGAATTTTCAAAACACGACTAACAAAACTCACAATTCCCTATCATGATACGATTCCATCAATCTCCTTGGTATCCAGAACAGATTATGAGGACTCGTGTAACCCATCCGTTATGCGGTATGTCGGCATCGATTATTGAATTAGCATCAGTAGAAGTGCCGGGAGCATTTACATGAATAAGCTTTGGCTTAACTTCGGTCTAACTAGTTTATAGTTAACAAGGACAAACTGCGGGGACCTCAGCATACAGTAACGTCCAATTGAAGTGGAACACTTGAATTTTTGTGTATCTTTGCGAAACTATGACCGATTTCAAAAAAC
>JARPRG010000209.1:140578-152132 GCA_031001745.1 Hartigia nigra
AATTTCCTAAAAAATATGTGTTTGGTTTTTTGAAATCGGTCATAGTTTCGCAGAGATACACAAAAATTCAAGTGTTCGAACACGTGGTGCTCGGATTCCTGTCGAGATGAGTTTACTAGAAAATTATAAATAACTGTAGACAACCATATATACAGGTATACACGCTCCTCTGATTTTTTTTTATTTAAGTACCTAAAACTCGACTGATCAACGAATAAATACAAATTCAATAAGGAAATGTATATATGCAATATTACCATGGCGGTTTTCCAGGTGTTATATGCGAGGATGAAAGAATTTTTTGCAACATTTGCAAACTGTTTATCACTGCTAGATTTTACGTGAAAATTCACATATGTCAGCATATTCGTATGACACGAATATAGATATAGATAATATTAGTGAGAAATATCACGATACGACGTACGTTTTAATCGAATATACAGTGCACACAGTATACAAAGTGGGTACGTCCCGGAGGGCAGCTGGTGCTGCCATGCAACAGGGTGTTACCCATGTTCATTATCGGCCCTTCGTTTTCCTCGAGGTGAATCGCGTGCACCGTTGAGAAACAATAGCACGAGGTTACATTAACCAGGTATACATATATGGTATATGTGCATTGAAACACATAGATACAGATATATAAGCCAGCAACAAGTCTGACCACCATAAACGTATAATGCAAAAGTGAATTTTCTTGGTGGTGCTCTTCAACGTTCATTCGACGCTTCTAGCACCAGAATACGGGTCGATAAAACGTATGGGTTAACCAGACGTTAGTCAGCTGCTCTTTTCCAACAAAGTTAATCACTTGGAGTAATTAAGTACCCGAGATCGATATTTGTGCCCCGGTTCTCCAAAAGTCGTGCAATTCTTTTATTATAGCATCAATAGGTACTATTGAATAATCAATACGTACTAATAATAATTATGACGTTCAATTTAGTAATGACATACGAGCTTGCTAGAGAACGGGATTATAATCTGTGTCGATACTTTAGTTGTATACAGAAGTAGGATACTGGAGTAATTTATTACCCCAGGGTGACTACCCATGGGTTTAAATCTAACCAGTCGGCATTCTGAACTCGATATACATCAAGTCTCATTCAAGGTGTTTATAGATGCTTCGATAGATATAGCAATGACACAACTAAACTAGTCTTGTTAAAAAGGATTCGATAAATAATTCACTGTACGTCATACGGAAAGCATTGTATCGTATGAATGGCAATTTTGAGTCTCCATTGTTTCCATTGTTACAGCAGGGCGCACACTGAGAAACTAGCGAAGTGTCATGGCCGATTGTCAGTACCGACTGAAAACGCTTGTATCGACGTGAAATCGCTAGTGGAACACCATTGAGTGAGAACAGACCACAAGGGGATGCGGCAAGTTTTCGTGCAGGAGATTACAGTGAATATAACAGAATGGAAATTCGTAGCGATAAGTGAGTGACACGAGACCTCAGGCAGAAATGAGAGAAGACCTTGCGTAAATACCAGTAAAATACTAGGCAGCCAATGGTCGTAAAGCTTCAGAAGAATGGAACCAATGGAAACAGAGGAATAGACCAGCGGAAAGTTTTATGGCTAAATAAAACCCTACGGCTGTTACAAGCACGTACTACGTATCACGTGACCTATGCTCACCATATACATCCATATAACGTATGTGATCCTTGAATAAGGATCGTTATCACAATCCTAGACACACTATAGATAACTGATCTTAAAAGATCCGTAAGGAATTCAAAGATTCCAAGATCTATATACAGAGATCGCTCGAGTGAAAGGCATGCGTGCACTTTGTAAACGTGCGTCCATATGTTCGAAGTCACTGAAACATCCTCACTATTGAATTTCTAATTTAACAGTGTGAACAGAGCTTAAGATGAGGTCAGGCCTTGGGATATTCGAAGCCGAAGCGATAACCTTTGCAAATAGGGTGCCGTGGGCTGCTGCTGCTGCAAGGTCGACAACTGACGTTTCGACAAAGCCAAACGGGTCAATGGCACAACGCGACGTAACCTAACCTCACCACTCAATTTTCTACAGTACGTTATGCATAATACAGCGTGGACGTTTAAACGAGCACGCGAGGATCGAATTCGAGCTGGTCTTATCCTCAAAGTTCCCCATGTACCGTGAAATTCGTTCACGACTGTGGGACTTTACTATGTAACAGCAACGTCTATGATATATTACACGGTCGGTACGCTTAACGGGTAAATCATTGCGGGACACGCGGGGGCACGGGAAATTCTACGTTGAAATTATTCAAGCTGCTATTATTTCAGTCCGATCGAAGATATCACATCGTGGACGTTAAAAGGGAAACAATCGCAGCGTTCTTTAACGGCAGTGATACGTAAGCTATATTACCTTCCCTTTCCATCAGAATCTGACCCCGGAAACCTACCACACATGCGATATGTCTTATGCGTTGGTATATACGAGCGGTATATAATTTCGTAACACACGTACGATAAGTACTGCCGTGCAAATAGAAAAGAGCCGAAGAGACGAAGTGGATATACGTCACTAGGTTCGATATAAGTTGATATAAATTTTGTATTAATTAAATGACTGTGATAGAGAGAAAGGGAGGGAAGAGAACATATGTATACTCTCGGATCAAAGATCACGGTATCAGGTTAAGTCATTGTCAAACGGTCACGCAACCTGCTGATTACTGCAGGCCGGCAGCATAAAGCATAAAACGTATTATGACCGACATGCATATGTAGTCGCGCCACATGTGTCTGCGATAGGAAGACGCGTGGTCCTTGACCAGACAAAGCGTCTAGACGACACGGAATTACTGGCCCGAGAAACTTGCTTTGGATAGAAGTTGAAGGAGAGCGAAAAAAAAAGAAAAAGGTCCAGAATAATAGCTGGGACCGCACTGCTTGGATGTACATACATATATAAATACAAAGAATCTTATTATTGATTCCAGGAAGGATTATCACCCGTGACCTCATTTATACATACAATTATTCTGGAATCCATATATACGTATACAGGAGGTAAAGTTTAAACTGTCAACCTATTCTCTAAGGTGATGTTAGGTCGAGCAAGGCCGACGAAAAAATGGGGTCAGTCAAAGAGACGGAAAGGAAGCTTTATCTTAAACAGATTCCTCGACTACGCCCTAGGATGGATTTAATCGATCGGATTGGCTCGTACAAACCCCTGATAGGAAGAGATAGGGAGAGTAGAGTATATATATACATATATGTTCCTTTGACTCATACACGTTAATCTCGTCCACTTGTGAATCACCAGACTCTTTCGTGAATCGATGACTACTTTGGCACGTACTTAACTCCGAAGAACATCTAGTTAGTTATACGACCTGATCCACCAGCTGAAAGCACTTGACGAAGCACCGATTGACGCATTTCAATAAATACTATTGAAAATCCATAAGTAAACATCGTTACGACGAATGACGTATAATACGCCCACCGTTCCGTCACTGGATGCGCTAATTACCATTAAAACATTACCGACAGAATGACACGTAGCTTTCGCCGAGGTGGAGAGGGGCAGCGGAGACAAGAAGGCTGCTCGTTAGAGAAACTCGTTAAGTTTAGTTAACAGATACTACCAACATGATAAGCAGGTAACATTCCTGATCGATGATTGTATCGTCACAGTGGGTATCCACCTGAATTCTGATAACGAGTTTACGAACGATACTCAAAAACAAAAGAAAATTATAAGAGAAAACGAAAATGATAAAAGAGCCAAATCTGTATATTGCTCTTGAGTTCACAAAAAAAAAAAAAAAACACGAAAAAAATTGAAATTAACTATCGATCCACAAGAATCTTTCCTCGACGGGTCTATGGGTAATGGTGATAATTTTTCGAACTTAAACCACGTTCAATTTTTTTATGATTCTCATGGACGTCCTGTCTACGGTAGCTATTGCCCTTTTTCGAAATCGTTCCTGCCCCTCCTTCGAGTGAACTATGACCTATTATGTAACGGTCTATTAAGATTGATCGATTTCTATGTGGAGAGCAAACTTTGAGAAAATGGCTCTGTAAAAATTGCCGAATTTAATTTCAAATCTTAAAGCTTTAAGATGTCTGTTACTGTAGTTCGTAGTAAAAACGTGCGTGAGCGCAGCAGCAGCACCGGGAATGCGCGTTTCTGCCTAGTCGTGTACACACAAAGAGAGCTACAAGGATATCCGGCCATCTGGTGAACGACAGCTGCAACTACGGATGCACATACTCCCTCATTAATCCAGTTTTATTATACTTTTCCAATTACGGGTGATAAGCACATGCCGAATTACACGTGATACTTTGTTCCGCTGTGAGTACCTATATTAATGCCAGGGAGGACGGGAGGGGAATATTACAATTAAGGTCGAAGACATATGCAAAAGGCTTGAGGAATTTTTACAGGGCTCTGATGACCCGCAGAAAATATGACGTGTGACGTATAGTGATAATTAGATCTTACACGAAGGGTTGGTGGGTGGGGATAGAGTTTCGGCGGGAAAAGAGGGGTAGGAACTATTTCAAGTACGGACGGGACGGAAGTTCCTTTAAATTGGTGCAATTACCGGCATTGAATGAGCCGTGCGTTAATGGCGTCGTCTGACACGCAGAGGGAAAAAGGAAGACCCCACGTATGCATATACACGTGCATACACGTGTACGCGTAACGTGGTACGGAGTAAGAGAAGGACAGGAATCGGGCATTGTTCGAGTCCGACGGTGAAATCGCGAGTAAAAATCCTGAAAATCCGGGAAACTGGTATCGTGCGCGGCAGCGGCCTCATTACTTTGCTAATTACCAATTAGAGACGCGGAACGACGCGAGAATAACGATTATCTGTACCCATCTTATATATTTTATCTATTGCAATTTCGAATGCAGTTTGATACACTGCACTCGATGCAAGTGACTCATCAATTGCGTTTAGTGATTTTAATTATTGAAAAAATTGTTCCAATATATTTCCTCTATGACATGCGCATCGGATATATACGTATGAATAAAGCAAACCGCTCTATATATATAGACCATTTGTAAAGAATGCTCAGTAATACGGTAGCTATAGATAAGTCCGTGGGAAAGTAAAGGCGATGTCGCAATAGCTGCATCGGCGACTTGCATCGATGCGTATACCTACGTAAGAAAGTAACTAGTCTATAGGAGGTAGCCAAGAAGATTGGAACATCGACAATGTGGGTAGTAGGTATAGTAAAAGGGCTGGTTCCCAAGTGAGCGAATGAGAGTAAGAGGTAGGACAAGCAAAAGGTGAAAGGTGGTTGGGTAAGAGAGAGAAAGAGGCAACGAAGCTAAATGATAGAATGAGATATATATATATATATATATATATATATATATATACATTATATAGAAGGTTCAGACTCCAGCTAAAAATCCACGCAACAGGTCGTTCTGGTTAGCACGGGCAGTGACTCACGTGTGGAAGTAGGAGAGTCGTCGAGAATGCGAAAGAGCGAGAGAGAGTAAGCGAAATAGAAATAGCAAGAAAAAGAGAGAGAGAGAGAGAGAGAGAGAGAGAGAGAGAGAAAGAGAAAGAGCGAACGTGAGAAATAGTATGTGACTCTGTTGGGCTGGTGCCTCGGAGCTCTGTAATATCTCGGCTGTGTTTTGCATCGGTGTTAAATAACCCAGGTAGTCTCATCTTATTTCCTCATCGCAACTGCAACACCAACAACTGTAGCCAATAATACCAGCGGTACGTAGCGTGGCAACTGGTACTGGAACCATCACACTGTCTTGGTTAGCATGCGCAGCTGGATTTTAATGTTAGTACTACGTGTACCGGTGCGTCTAAGACGATGTCCAAGAAACAGGTCCATTCCGCTGGTCGTACCAGGAGAAACCGGTAGGCAGTTAAAGAGGTAAGACCCGGTAGGTACTGGTACCATCGATACCGGCACCAAGAGCACCAGAAGATCCAATTCGGACGAGAAGCTGTTCCTTTGTCAAATTTGAACCGGTTACAGAGGCGTCGACGAGCACTACCTTTTTTTCACTCTTACTACCGTATCTTGAAGAGTCGGGACAATGGATGACAGATGTTGCGGTTAGGACGTGGAAGACGTGTATTGTGCTTACTGGTCCAGCAGGCATCCCTTTACCTCGAGATACATTGACTCGCTTCGATCTTCCCTCTACAGACCATCACACCATGCCTATGCATGGCTCGTGCGTCTAATTAAGCGTATACAGCCATTGACCAGTGATGTAAGCAGGGACATTACGAGGTAGAGATACACCTAAGGGTTGTATCGGAATCTAAACAAGGGATGAAAATTGTAAGAGGGGTTGTTTTACAAGTACCGGAAGCGAAGATCTGAATATATATAACATATCTGGACAATCTATTAACTTTAGTCGAAGCTGTAATTTCCGAAGCATCGCATCATCCTCCCGACCTGTTTACATCCCTTAATTGTTACCCCGTTCGTGGTTTTTAATTATTTGTTATTTACCCCTGAAATTATTAGCATCGTTCCACTGTCGTGTGTCAATATCGAAGAGCAAGTATGTAGCAACCCGTGCCTACCAAGGTAAACAACTTTAGAGTGTAAAGGGCAAAGTTTAAGTCTGGAAGGGACACTATCAATCAGTACCCAACCCCAATGAAATTCTCGGCAATTACCCCGGAATAATAGGCGGCTATCGGCGGACGTCTCAATGGATCGAGTCGGGAGAGTTCCGGCCGGAAATTCTCTGGGATGAACATTCCCGGCGAGAGACCAGTTATATAGGACACCCCCGACCGACGGATGCTGTGGTAAAGAGAATCATCGCAGAGATAAGGACAGATTATAGTTTGATAACGCTTTATCATAGTATCGCTTTGGAGTTTTGGAATTGAACCCAAGCGGTCATGAAGCTGCTTTATAACTATGCGTGATAGGGGATCGTGAAAAGGGTTAATACGGCGCACTGACTATATATCAAAATGTCTATACGTACTTGATATATATAATATTTATATGCCATCATGTATATATAGATATATACAGAATCGTATAGACCACTCAGCCGCTCTGACAGGCAGGGAGTAATCGATCAGTTAGACTCAAACGTTCAATCCTCAATCTCCCTCTTATAGCCTTACATCACGATTATACAGGGTGTACGTAGAATAAGGAAATATTAATCACAGTGCAAATTTACTATGGACAAATATACAAATACAAAAAAATGCCTAGCTTATATCTTGTGGGATAAAAAAATAAAAATAATTATTGTCAAGATTTAATTATTTTTAGAAATTTTTATTTTGATATATGCGATTTATATGGTACACCCTGTAGATATACTACGGACTATAATCATGCCTGGGTTTACACCCTTGGACTGGCCTGTCAATACCCTTTGGATTGGGGTTAGCGCAGATGAAGTTGAGGATCCTGTCGAAGGACATTCCATGGACTGATAGGATTGGTTAGTCCTTTGTAGACTGAATCCAGCGTATCATAAAATTATCCATTTATATATAGAGAGTCTATATACAAATAGTTTATAGACCTTACGTTTTGTGTATAAGAAATATTTTACTGATAAAACCTATTTATATGAATTATTCATTACGTCATAAGCAAATTACCAGACAATGATTCACGGGGTAATTATAAAGAAAAAACTTGTACCGTTTTTATGTGTTTTTATCAAACATTTTTCGTTCTCTCGTCTACGTTGAAAAATGCGAACCAGAGAACGATGCGTGTAAACCCGATTTAACATGTCCAAGGGATACGACGCTAACATATGTAATTCATGAAGATCCTCTACTAGGTGATTCGACTCGGGGTCCAGATCGATAAGATTACGCGGAACTGTTAGGACATATAAAAATAGACCTACGTATCTTACGTAAAGAGTACTCGAAGATCCGTGAAGTGAAGATTTGAAGGTTCTTACGAATTTTGTTCAGTCGTAAATCATCTCCTAGCAATAGACTGAGTCCCTAAGGATTTTTCAATCATGCAAATAGGTTAAGTATTTCATTATGGCAAATCTTCTTGAATTTTGTCTTAATGGATAATGCTTATATAATTCTACATTTTACATGTACTTTAAAGTATAGACATACAGGGTGACACTATTTGGCATAGGGGCTGCGAGTCAGTAATACGTTGATGTACTTGATAAGGAATATTTCTGATTTGTCATAAGGCGAATTTCGTTGTACACTTTAGAAACAAGGTTAATCGATAATGGACGCTAATTGTACGATTTTTTTCTTCACGTTCCACTCTTCTTTTCTCCGCACTGTAAATCAACATCAAATCCCACCATTCGATCGGTCATGGAAAAATTAGATTTTCTAAAGCGAACCGAGTCCCCCTCCCGCCCCAAAAAAAAAGTAATAGCCCTTTCTACTTTATCATCCCTGCGGTACAACGACCAGTTTCGCGAATGGATCTCAGCAAGGATCGTCTAGATGGATTTTTGTAGGAATCCAACACAAAGGAGATTTTCTCAGTCGTCGACAGGATCTGGAAACTCGGAAGACCGATCTGCCCTCTGGGAAATGTAGGATATACTTCTTTTCATGTTCTTTTCACGCTTTGATCCTTTCGCCTTGTGTGATTGATTAATGGCCAAATCAATTTGATTAAACGTTAATGAGAAATTCATAATTAAGAAAATCCTATAGTTTGATATTCATAAAGGACGTTTCTGCGAATTCGCTATTTTTATTGGCATCCGATGGATTATCGCGCATTCTCTTTAATGGATATCAGTCCCTCTTTTTTACGCAGGGTCACGCGTGCAGTCCCTACACCAGCGAAACGAATCAGCTACACCTGTTGCAGCTCATTGGAAAAATAACCTGAGGTTAGTCCGGATTTTCTAAAATGTTCATTGGCATATATTTTCGTCCGCTAGAACGAATACCGTGAATTCTGTTTATAAATTGCCTATCATTATGAAAACGATCGCTGATTTTCAATATATAGAAAATTATACACGTATACAAAAATTCAGGTCCCGAAAACTCACACTTCGCGTCGTATAATATACGACTGAAAATAAATATTTTCTTTAGAAATTAAGCGCGCACGTGCCCCTTAAGCAAAATTGCGAAAAAAATCTAGAGCAATAGGGGCAGTAATTAAAGGCAGCGATTAAGTCGACTCCAAACCAGTGAACTCAGTAGAGTCGCAGTGAAGAGGTGCGACGAGGGGTGAGTAATATTTAAAGAGAGTCTGCTGACAGGATGGTCGCTGGAAAAAAGTACCCTTAAAAAGAGGCTGCGGGTGGAGCAATGAAAGGAAGCTAAACGACATGACGGCAGCGAGCGAAGCACATGGGGGTTTTGGTATAAATGATATTCCAAAAGAAAGCGAATTCCATAGAGCTACGTCGAAGGGTGACGAAGGGGTTAACGCGTAAAAATCCTCAAGTAATTACGAGAAATTCATAGCCTCTTGGATTCTCCGTTCCATCCGGTTGTACAATATAAATACTTACAATACGAACCACCGTAAACGTAAATAACAGAGGAAGTGGAAGAACGGAGTACGTGGAAAACAAAGTAAGAAAATTATATTCCGGATACGTGCGAGAGAAGCGCGTCAGGATCCGCAATAATAATAATCCGCGTATTCCGGTGTTGACTTGGTCAGAGAATAAAAAACAGGCAAAGAGAAAAGAATAAAGAAAAAAGATAAAACCAAAGCACACTTCGTGGAGTTCCGGCTGGCAACAAACAATGAAACTTTATTAGTTTTCACCATCGATTACTGTACACCACGTGAAGTCCTCGTAATAATCGAGTAACAGTAGCATCGTCATCCATAAATTGCCTCACAAAACCGATAAAATTAAAATAACGCAAAATCAAATGAAATAAAAAAACTATCATTCAAAATTCCCGCCACAGTACACTCAATCGATATAGGAAGGGCGGGAGGGGGTAACGCTTTATACGAAGATATATATATCTGTCATTTTCTTATGCATGTAAGCGTCCATAAGTCCGTCTCTCTCGCACTCACAGAAGGTATAAAAAACACCTAAAATCTGATGGAATCAGGAATTCGGCCTTCCCGAATATTTCGTATGATTGATTCTACGTAATACCTCGATTCCATTAAGCAGTACGTACTGTATACGCGTAATTATATCAACACCCTATACAAATACACATACGGTATCTACACATCGTTTTACGTGTTTGATGACATGTACCTCGTGTTTGAAGTACTCAATAAGAGTGACGTGACCGGAGTCACGTAACGCCTTCACAGAATTTCTGCTGCCACGTTCTCGTGGCCCAAGCTGCATCTTCACGCAGCCCACATACAATATAGCTATCCTGCTAGGGGCAACCCCGGATCGATCGATCCGTTCAGAACGCGACTTCCGATGGAAGTTGAGAAGGCCTAGGCAGATATCTCTGGACTCCCATGAAGCTCCATTCAGTATAATTCACTCGCCACGAATTCCGAGCACGGGCGGCGGCGAGCGCCTGGCGCTTTTTTACTTGCTTCCCTCTCATGCCTTTCGTGGAGGAGGAACAAGCCGGGGTCGATAAACCCGTGAGAACGCTGATGGGACCCGACCGAGAAAGCTTGAAGGAAACGGGAGACTAGGGTGTAGCAAAGCAGATGAGATCCCGTGGGAGAATAGTAGTGAGGTGTCTGTCGTGCAGTGGGGGTGGCTTGTAAGATCACACGTTAAGAAGGGTGAAAAATAATAGAATTTTATCATCCCTATGGCGAACGAGATACCGGATACGTATGGGGTGTGAATCAGTCACCCTGCGTCCAAGGGGGTAGCTATGCGTAAAGCGCAACAAATTTCCATTTCGTTACGTCAATTAAATATATGCTTATTATACCTGTATATGTATACAATAATAGTAGGTATATCGCAGTAATGATCATTCAGAAAAAGAAATGGGGGATACGATTTTTAATGATCCCCGTATAAAGTCACATTAAATAATTTGAGCTACCCTGTTTTTTAGGTCCTTGACTTTTGAAGCACCACGATTCGTATCGTGCTGGAAGGCGAGTGGGTGCATCGATAAAACTGTTATCAGTGACATTCATTCACGTAACACCCTGGGTATATTACGATTAATAAGCTGTACAAAGCGGTTGATAGACACGAGGATGATTCGATTATGCGAAAGCGGAGCAAAAAGGTGGAAGGAAATATTTTGCGGAATTTATTATATATAATTATATTATATTATATTATATTATATATAATTATATTATATTATATTATATATAATAAATTCCGCAAAAGATATATATATATATATATATACATATCAGGAGCGTATTGACACAGAGCGTAAATCATTCCTTTGAATATCGTTATTTAGGAGATGGCGCTGCACACACGATTTACATGCGTAATGATCACATGTATGCATACACAACATATATGTACATCTATTTGAAATCAGTGCTAACATGCATGACAGCGCGTGTGCACGTATATCAAGAGACTCGGTCGAGTCTCGCGCCAAGTACAGGCAACCGGCTGGACAGGGCACGGCCCGCCGAGTCTCT
>JARPRG010000209.1:168023-182308 GCA_031001745.1 Hartigia nigra
CAGATAGTCTTTGTCTTTTAGATATTACATAAAAATACAATAATAACATAAAAAATTGACTGTAAATACACACACACATTCTGTTTTTCATAGTAAATACAGATTGAAGAAAAACGACCGTACCGCTTTGCTTTAAAGTCGTGACCGGATACCAAATTTCACCCCACTTTGCGAGAACGCATGATTTGGCGCTAAATTTAACATCTTTAAAATCAATAACACTGATCGTTCTTGATTTAGAATCAAGCCAGAGAACGAGTACATTTTTTTTAAGGTTTCAATTACTTTCAATTTCTAAGCGCGTACATTTATTAATATAGTAAAATTCATTTTTTTTTTTCAGACAAAGACAAAAGAAACAATTGCATAATTTACATTTCAATTTGAAAATTGAATAAGAGTGAACTTATTGTCGACCGTATCAGTATAAGTTGACGAAGATATGGAGTAAAAATGAGTCAGAGAGTAAAGAAGATGATAACGAGAAAAAAAAAAAAAAAAAATTATTGGTAATTATGAAATATTGATCGAATCGAGTTTTCTAACAGCTATTTGTTAGGCTATGGAAATCTGTGAAAAGGAATTCATATGTTTAAACAATACGCTTGTATTTTGAAAAATTTGTAGGATCGAACACGGAAAAATTTGAAAATTGTCAACCTAAACTTTCTAGAGCAGAGTTAGTATATGAGCGATTTATCTTTTTAACTTTTCAGTAATGATTTTCCGTAAGGAAGTTAGATTATATTGAACAAAAAACATTTATTAGTAAAATACTGATATTAAACAGGCCATATGGGCTACGTGATTAAGACGATCAATTTTTGCCAAATGACGCAACACAGATAGTCACGATGAGCACGAAGGTATTCGTATACTATAGTATTCATTATATCTGCGTACTAATCCAGTTAAATATTAGTGAGCACGTGTAGATGTGTAAATATGGAACAAATGTACAACAAGAACTGATGGCGTTTAATATAGATGGTACAGATAGCATGCACGTATATTTCTACACGTGTTTACTAAGGTATAGCTGTATTTATATGCACAAAGTGAATGGTCCATTTATGAGCTAAATCTAAAGTCTAGGGGAGTCTTGTACACTAGCAAAATGACCCTGTGCATTTATTTGTATTTTTCGAGCATTGATATTAGCGATTATTATAAAACTGATTCTTCATCTGATAAACATACTAATAATGAGAGTAACTCCGATTTCAATCAAGACGATAGCAATTGTCAAAATAACAGCGACAAGCTTCATTACCCAGGATCTCCAATGACTTTAGCTCAGAGTACTTTATCTATTTGAATCTTTGCAATGCGTCATAAATTAACAGAATCGTTTCTTGCAAATTTGTTTCATCTTATTTACATTCATTAAATGACGGCAAATTTTTGTGGACGCACAATTTATTTGTTTAAAACATATTTGCACGTGTGACGTACACCCGTCGTCTATTATTGCACTACGTGTTACACATACCGTTAAAGGCTTAAAAAAAGATTCATGTAAACAGTTTTATAGTTAAGCTACTGCTAGTTACTTTATTCAAATTCAAATTCTATCTCGATTGCAATCATTGTTTAAACGTCCCCAGTTTCGCAGAACTTTTAGTTACCGATATGTTCGGATAAAGCAAGTAAATGATAATTGGCAAGTAAATGACATTTATGACGGTGTAGTATACACAAAATTATGCGAAACAAATCAAATTCTATTTGATCCATTGAACATTTCACTTACATGCAACTGCAATGGCTAACCGATAATTAAATCTTCGAAATTCAGTGTATGGCCATTTTATTTCTATGTAAATGAATTACCCTTTGAGCAAAGAATAAGAAAAGAGAATTTTATTTTGGCTGGATTATGCTTTGGTCCCACGAAGCCTATCCCTAATTTCTTTGAGCTCTTTCATTTCTGAACTACAACAGTTATATAATGACATTGATATAAAAGCACTTGATTTAAATGAAACACCTCTGTGCGTAAGCAATATTGCGATTTGCATAACTTGCGACTTTTCTGCAAAAGCTCTATTTCTAAATATGGTTTAATTTAATAGCGAGTTTGGTTGTTCTAAGTGTAAAGCAAAAGGACAAAATATTGGCAACGTCCATGTATATCGATATGAAGAAGAATTGCGTTTAAGAACAACCGAAGTATCAATCAATTTTACGGTCACGGCTTTCGAATCAGGCATATCCAAATTTGGAATTAAAGGTCCAATAGCTTTATCCCTTTTTGTGCATGACTATATTCAAACAGCTGTTTTTGACGTGATGCAGCACGAGTTTTTTTTCGCACAAGAGTGCGTTCAATCAGAGGAGGAAATATTAATGATCGAGATTGAAAAATTTAATTGCAACGTATTTTATGCTGCAAATTAGAGATGTTAACTTACTTTATGTCATTGAATCCGTAAGTTTATTGAATAATGAATAGATCGAATTGCTAATTACAGTTCAATTGAATTTCAACTATGTCACAATGAGTATATCTCACATCTATAAAAAATCGGCACGCGAAGATTAGGGAACGTCTTTTGGTTTCACATGACATCTCTGTTCTGACATTAATAAATTTAATATCTTTATTGTCAGCTCGTTAAAGCTATAAATATTAAGACATCCGCGTTATGTAGGACTTGCGTTTATCTATTCTCCATTCGTATGCGGCGTATAAGGGGTGCGCGAATTTTCTTTTAAAGATAAAATAAGACTATATAAAAACTATGTATTGTTCAGAATAATTGAAAAAATATAATATTGACATAAGACCCAGACTACCAATGTGTTTCGACATTTGCAATCTTTAATTTTGCGTATTGCGTTCAGAATTCGTAGGAAAAAAAAAAAAACAAGAAAATCAATCCCAGTTCTGAATTTGATCTTTCCCGCACTTGTGCCATATCCGTTTCCAAGGAAAGATCAATCACAGATCTACGAATGATCTTTGAGGATTCCAATTTTACATAGATTTTCAGCAGATCAGACATTGATCCTTCCCAGGTCGAGCACACGTTCGTTTCACAGGTATGGGATAGTCTCATTCGCCATACACGAAATACACATTAAAAATGAGATTTCATATTGATTTATCCTACAACAAAATTTGTATACGTAAGCCGCGGTCTACGTATTCGATATCCGGTTAAAGGGTAATGTCAAGAAAAAATGGCATGTATATATAGATATATAGAAAATACAACGTAAGAACAACCAAACGGTTAATCTGGCTGCAACCCTAAGCGACCCTCGAGTTCCATTTTCAAATCAAACTCTCACCCTCTCTCAGCGCCATAACTCAGAGCCCGGGAGAAAACCGGGCCGTGAATCTCCCTCTCTTCGTAAACCACCACCCTCTAAATTCATCCCTACCCAGTATTCATTCTCTGTCTCACTCTCACCCTTCCACGCGATAGGGATCGCATAATTTGGCAACCCCAACTTGCCCGTGTCCAGGTCGCGCTGGAGCACGCGCGCGCGCAGCACCGTTCACTCTTTTGTCGTTTCCTGGTTCAAGAGGGTCGTTTTAGACACGTACAGCAAACGCAATCCCCTTTATCCTTAAGACAGAGATAGAGAAAGATAGAGAAAGAGAGAGAAAGAGAGCGCAAGCTCGCGAATTCATCTTCTATTCGTAACTTTATTTTTTGTCGTCCATTGAAAGAAGCGGGAATTTTAAATCGGTCACAAGTAATGGTGGCATTTCAATTTCAACACATTGCTTATGACGTGTTTACGAGAAAGAAAACATGAGTATTACACATATCTGTCTCCTTCATCGAAATTGATAATTGACTCTGAGACCTATTCAAGGGTTGGGATGTATATCGGGATAGATGTGCAACCCGACTGTACAAAGAGAGGGTGGTTTCAGGGTTGAAGCTTTGTTCCCGTAAATACCCAAAAGCGACCATTCGACCTGCGTGAAATCGCGCCCGGCGTAAGGTTCGCTTTAGGGGATGATTTGAAGCCCTCGGGAAGATTCTGTGGATCAGTGGCGAGGGTGGGGATAACCGTACCACGTAGAAGATGGGAATGAACCGACCGTGAGGGCTCACTGGTGCCGAACCAAACATAATGTACAAAATTAACGAACGCCTGACGACTGATTTACGCTTCCCATAAAGTTACCAATAACTGCTCTCCAGGCACAGTTATCGTTCGTGCACAATAGCCAACTCTTATTCGCAAACAGTCCACTGGAACTCGGGCAATCAAGATTTTTCATTATATTTCAAGAAAGCAGAAACGATCGTAAATATAGAAACGCCGATACGATTGAACTTTACAAAATGTATGAAACGAGTTGAACAGCCCTGTACGACAAGGATGATCGTTCGATCCCTTTCGCCCTCAGTATTCTAATACCATGTATATTTATACCAACAAGACCAAAGATCATAAACTTCTTGCATCTCCAATTTTCACCCCTTTCACTTCAATCTTCTTATTCGCATCCTAACCTTCAGCGTTATTCCACGTCATTAAGAAAAAACAGACGATGATTCGCTTTTTAATCCCAATGGATGCATCACTACCCCCAAACGACAACAAACATAAAAGAACAAGCCGAATAGAGTTACCCCACAACTATATACGAATTTTCGCATAAATAATCCTCGCTCTAATCGCCGCTATCCCCAACCACTACGGTCCTCTTGACTATCAATAATTTCAACCCCATCAATGCGAATAAACCTACCAACATAAAGAGCCCTGAAATTGATTATCACAGAAGTGCCAGCGAGATCAAGATCATGCTAAGCAGGGGTAAGAGAGCGAAGGTTACGCGCGTGTCTTTCGTAATAGACATTACGTGCCACGGTATTACCCAGATTGTAAATCCCAGTTTAACGATAGTGGCGTGCAAGGTGCGAGCAGATTCTCCTGCATATATACACGTATATACGCAGCATATGCATACCTACCAGTCTCTGTCCTGTCGATAGGGTGTCATGGCGTTGTAGTTAGTTGCTCTCGATTAGGAGAACATCCAGTAGGTCGAAACTACCTACATTAGGTGGTACCTAACCAAGTACTGTACATTTGAATGGAGTTGGACGAACAGTTATGTGCCTGACCAATACCATCCATATCCAAATCCAGTCTAGCAATGCGTTACAATTAGAGAGAGTAGAGACAACGTCACCCGGCATGGTCGCTGGTTGCCAGTTGTCCGGCCACGCTACAACCCTTTCGTCCTGCGAACCCTTAACGTAAAGCTAGAGCGTAACGTGCTGATAGCTACCACCCATGCAAGGACAACCCCTACGGCATATGACGCAATACATCTTCAGTCTGTACAGGTCCACTAGTCTGATATCACCCTGATTTATACACGCATTACCATCTAGACGGGACTGCAACATCATGACTAGTGATACGGCCCCCTTCATCCCCTTGCTGTTTCCTTCTATTTCCATTCCTGTATCTCTAACGCTTCTTGTTATCGCGTACAGCAGAGGCTAATTAGGGGATGGATCTTCGGGTGGATAATACACGAATGTAGAATGGCGCTGTATTTTACTTCCAGAGGTATGTATAGATGGGGAATTTTGAAATTTATGTAATTTTTCAATATTTTTCACGTAAGGGATATTATATGGATGTCAAGCCTTTGATATTTCATGGTGGCTAAAGGGGCTGTAAACACTATTTACGTGTAAATTAAACTACGTGATTTGTGTTAACTTTTACGAAATTTATATATGGGTTACGTGATATATCTTATACAGGAATGTTTAGTATCACTACTATTTCCTCTAGGTATGGTAATAGACTGATATGCGTATATACACGTATACTGGTACCAACTCAGTATACATAGATATATATCTATATATACCGAGAGTGCATACCGACGATATTGGGTCTATGAAGGTTTAGAAATTGCGCACTTCATACGTATTAGGGTTGCTTAAAGGGTAATCAAAAAGTTTTATATATGATGATAACCCATAGGACTTATCTCAGGGAACTTCTTTAGGTTGGTAATAGTGATATGAGAAAGAAGAGTTGCAGTGATCAGTGACACGAACGACATGCATTTGACGTGAAAAAAATGAGTGCAATATTATGCCGTGAAAATAGCCACAATTTGATCAGCCTTTGGGCACTGATAACAGAGCCAATCACACTCCTTATAAGGTAATAAAGAATCATCATTCGTTCAAAATTACCTAAAACTTCAAATAACCCTTAAGTCTCAGTTACAAATAAAATTTAAAGAAAAAATTAAATCCTAATAATACCCAACAGAAGGGAAATACCGAAAAGGATATCGTCGAGGACGTCGTCTACGTAGACCGTGTCTCGCGTCGCAGAGCTCGTTACACTCGTCGTCGCCGCCCCCGGCGTCGCGACGCTCATCGATTCCTAGCCCCGCCTCTCCGTCGTCCCAATGACGTCACTGGTACCCCGGCCCCGTCATACCTACCAGTTTCCTACTGGATTCGTACCCATACGCCCCCATATACCGCCTCCAGCGAAGGAAGTGTTCTACACCTAGTGCACCCTCTTATGATAAAGGTCGCAGCGCAACAAAACGTAGATACGAAAAGACCATAAAACCCGTAATAGATACTGAAACGCGTCTTTTTCCATACAATGTGTATCGAACTTTGAAAATGACGTTATAAGGTGTCCTTCTTTTTTCCCTAATCAAAGATTGAGTTTCGAATTTGTCTCTGCGACAAATATCCATGACGAACTTAACGCGAGATCGCCAACGATATTACACCGTAAAACCGCGTTTGCGGGCTGTTGCGTTTTATAAAATTTCATTCATACCAGGAGAGTAGACCCCTGACCCTTCCCGCTCGCCGCCATCACTCTCATTCCGACCCCGTAAACCGGAGCTATTGAGCGTAAAGTGTTTTACGGGCTACGGGGATGTCGATAGTTGGACGGAAATGGTACAGAGTATCCCTGGCAGCAGCAGCAGCAGCAGCTAGTAGCACCATCCCTCGCTACTCTCATTCTCATCATACGGCTAGATAGCTATAGGTGCCTATCCACGACCTTTGGCGCCGGAATAAGAAAAAAAAAAAACGTCCAGCACTCTTTTTTCATTCCCCAACGATAAAACCAAACGGAATTGAAATGACTTTTGTTACTGGCGCTCCACTTACTCGTTAAGTTTGCTCCTGCCTTTTTTATCCCATCAGACCGATCAGTACTAGTCTAATACTTAGTTATTAAAGGCAACAAAAGAAAATAGCATTTTTCCCTTTTCTTTATACTTGAACAACACATAGTGAACGCGTGAGATCACGCGAGATCGGTAACTCCGTACGAGAGAATGGCGTAGGATAATTGGCCATGAAACGACTGGCAGAGAAAAAAGAAACAATTATGGCAAGCCGTAAAATAAAAATAATAAAGCTCTAATACAGCGGACGAGTCAGTACGGATCGTTACAACCCATTAGACAGTGATAATGCTTAATAGCGCGTTCCTTCCTGAACTAAAATTGATATCAAACATAGTTGCACCCGTCAGGTAATGTTAAAGGTCTGCTAGTGCATCAGAATGCAATAAAAAGTAATACAGTGAGCCCTTGCGAGCTTTAAAAACAAACTCATAGAATTAACTGACACGTGTATTACTGCAACGGTGCATTTTAATGTTAGAATTGTGTGCAGCAGTTGCGTCATAATAGCATACACATGACAAACCCGATAAAGGATTAGAGTACGCGAGATACAGGACTGACCTGATCGCAGTGTCGATTACCCACGTCATCATAGCCCAGCGATACCTGATGCACCGTAGAATACAAGTATAAAGCCAGGATGCACCGGCAAACGAGATTCATCAAGTTAATTAAGCACCTGATACTCATTGGCGCCCGTGGTTACAGTATTTAGATATAGAGTGCGTGCCGAACTGTCACGCCTCTCCCTAATGTCCCTTCATGGTTATGCTGAACATAATTGCATAATTGCATGGTCACGCGCGTACGCAACCAATAAGGTAATATAGTATATCCAACCTTTACCATGGATCCAGAACACAATACCAAAATCTGTATAAGTGTTACCATACACTTGAAAAGAATTTTTAAAAACCTGGATGCCCACTACGATTTAAAAAGGACCAATCAGAGACCAAATTCAGCTAAGGCATAAAGGACCAATCGTTAACTCGCTTATACGCATGCGCACTGGTCGCGGTATGGTTCAACGCGAATCTGAGCGTCATGGAGCCTGCCAGATTTGTCAAGGGTGCGCTAATGGTGCTATAACGGGATGACGCGTGAGATATAATAAAAAAGGAAAGGAGGAAGACAAAATAAAGAAATAGGAGTTCACGAAAGCTCAAGTTAAATGGCGTCGCTCGTGCACGCGTTATGTATGCAGAGTGGCGGGCAATGAATTGCAGATTGGGCGACGCTCACTGGTGCGAACGGTATACAGTGTTACATTACACTATACGTATACACACGCCATTTCTGTATAATATTGATATTCGTTCCTAGTAGGTGTATGGATTACTAGTCGTACGGATTATACATTTCCACTAAGGATGTATGAGGTTATGTAGGTAAATCACGATGACACTTGTAATACCGGAACCTGGTACATAATTGTATACTCTCTAGCTGATAACTTCTGACTGACAGGGACTGCACTACTACTATATTTTTAACATCGATGTACCCCGTGTAAAAATATTATGATCTATGATAGATCGGTGGCAGCTCTATAAATGTCGTTTATTCAAAATCTGGCTATATGGACAATTAGTGATTTAATATATTTTAATAAATAAATACTATCGTAGATTTTCTCTAATCAACTTTTCCTACCGACCTCTTAGTTTATATTATATTACTAATCGTCCATATAGCCTGATTTTGAATAAACGACATTTATAGATCTGCCACCGATGTATTATAGATCATATAATTTTTACACGCGACTATACCCAAACCCTAGAATTATATAGCCAGATCCAGTGACCGTGGGATTTAGAGGGGACTATTATATTCCAGCCTTGATTTTCGCGCGTCGATAGTTTTGCTGGTTATTTTCTCGGCTGGTACTTTGGTTTGGACTGACTTGTAAAGCCTGAGAGAGTATGAGAGAGAGGGGGTAGTAGGATAGGTAGTATACCTATATACATATATAAAGATTGTATAACGCCACAGAGTACAGGGCAGTAGAGGAAGAAAGACAGAAGGAAAAAGAACGAGAGAGAGATGTAGATATAATCCATTGGAAACGTGATCTTGCGGATTGCTGGAAGCCTTCTCACGCTTTTACATAGCACGACAAGAATACGATCGCGAGAGAGAGAGAGAGAGAGAGAAAAGAGGGGAACTTTTAGATAGTTTGAAAAAGGCCTTATCTTATCCGATGGTGAAAGTTATGTGCCAAAAATGTGTATCAATGGCAAAATACTATATTTATATTTCCCTATGGTCTATAAATATATATGCTTATCAGTGATAGCGGATGCATGGAGTAACAGGAAAGTGTGGAAAAGGCCAATGGTCGTCACGGTACCGCATCCGATCAAATTAGCAATCCAGATTGCCGTATTACCCAGGAACAGTGTTACCAACACTAAAAAATATATAAAACCTCATTCGAACTAGCAATAAGAACTCGAAGTATTGTTTGATTAAGTATAATGAAAATATATATATATATATATATATATATATATTCGGAATAATATTTACAGATGAAAAGGGTCCTGTGAGATGCTACGTAGCGATTCATCTACAGCACTCGATAAATGCAGAAAGTTTCCAGTGACGCGTGCCGCACACGAAATCGCTGAATCTCCTGGGACGATAAGATCAAACCTCTAGGTAGTTTACTGAAGTAATTAAAATTGGAAGTTAATTCCAGGGATTGGGTGGCGAAGCCTATAAAGTCCATCTGTCCTCCCTCTCCGCTTTTTCTCTAGTACGGATATCAGAATTTACCCAGGTCGACCTTCACGAACCCTTTGTTCCCGCTGAGGTCTACCACGGAGGGGTCAACGAAATTTAAAAGTCAAAGATCACACCTTCTCCACGAGTGTTCTTTCCGTGGGAGCTGGAGCTCAAACGAGAAAAAAATCGTCGAAAATGATTCCTCCTTTATCCTCAATATTGCCTGACACATGAAAACTTGCACATCTTAGTGCATAGTAGACGCAGCGAATGCACCTGTCACACGCGTCGACGAACTTGACACCATTGCACCGTACCTTTTACGGCGAGATTACGGACCGTCGGTGCATTATTACAGAATTGCTTGGGTCAATTGAATCGCATCAAGGTCGCGGTAGGCCAGATGTTGGTATTGATACATAAATTGGCAATCGATAAAAAGAATCCAATAACATAAGCAGTCATCATGAGAAAGGCACATAAAATTTCGCTACCTCGAAAAAGACGACTGATTTTATATAGTAAAAAAAAAAGAGAAAATACAGTCAAGAGAAAAAAAATGTTTAAGGGTACACGAAGAGACTGAAAGAATCCGCTGATCTCATTAAGACGCTACCGTAGGTTCTTTAATCCTTATATATTGAATCTGTGACGAAAAAAAAAATGTAGAATTGAGGGAGGAGACGCACGAGATATTTTTGATCAATAAATCTTAAACCAAATTACGCAACCCAAACCCCATAATTCCTTTTAATTATTTTCCTTTAATCCAAACGAGAACATATATTAATAGTAACATATATAAATTCCCGGCTAAATTGGCTCTACTGAGAAGTATGAGGGGAAAAGAACCAAACGTGCTGAAGGGACGTTAAAAGGAATCATAAGTTGTCTATGATAAATCAACGTAAGACGTGATCATTGTATATCGATTCCTTTACGTTTTCAAGGTACTTGTAATTCTGAAATGTTTGGCCTCAAGAATGGTACATGTAGGGTACGCGCAATGTCGGTTCACCCGTGGGAATTGTGTGTAGAAGGCGACACTGCGGTAACCATGGCAAGCATAGAAGGTAGCTGCACAGGTACAAAACCCCCACCACCGTCAAAAGCGATTCAATCAGACACGAGCGACTGGAACAGATAATTTCTCTAATATTCGCCTAACGGCAGCACTAATTGTAAGAGTACAAGCCGCTCCTGGAATTATGCTTGGCGTACGTTGATTCATGTTAATTCGACACCGCTAATTCATACAGTTCTGATTAGCATACAGGAAATGGTTCAGGGTCGTATCACAGTCGAGCGGGCCCGCAGTCGTCGCGAGTACAGTCCCCAAGATCAGTACCAGGAAGTCACTGAATAAAGAAAGGCCACAAGATAAAAATGAAACAAATATCTACAATTAAAAAAAAAACTGCCAAAGGAACAAAACTGGTTTACGTAGTTATAATCGTAACTTAGCCCCGCGGCCTGATGACATTTCCCGCAGGGAAAGTCCAGGTCACTCGGTATAACTACTCACAGCTGCCGACGAAGTAGTCTAGGTGAGTTTAAAAAAAATTTCAACTCGAGGGTGCTGTCGTGACACAGGGTGTTCTACCGGAAATACTGGTAAAATATGTGCTTTCCCCCTTATGACTACCCCTCACGAACATTTACCCCCGGTACCCCCCAGACCCCGAAAAACACATACAGTAGTGCGCAATTGAAGTGGAACACTTTAATTTTTGTGTATCTCTGCGAAACTATGACCGTCTGAATTTTGCGCGATACTCGGGGGCCAACCGCCCCACCACGCGCGCCAAGGTGTTGGCCCCCGAGTACCTCGCAAAAATAAGACGTTTTTTCAAATGAAAAATTTAACCACTTACAGAACTCATTTTGCGATGTTTAATAGCGCATTTTAATCGTTGAAATCTCGGCTACAACATAGGATAAATGTGAAATTCATATTTCATCGCGTTACTAATGAAAAATGGCGGAGAAGGTTAAGGTGCGCTCACGATGTCTCGAGTTCTTCGTGACGTAATCGTCTCTAAAAAAAACAATTTTGGGGGAATCTGTATTACCGTTAAAGATGGTTACTCGCAAAAACTGGACCAGATTGGCCGGCGCGTTCGGAAGTTACGGCCAATTAAGTGTTTTCACTTCAAGGGGGGGCAGCTCCCCCTAGAGTGATGCTACAGGGGTTCAATGGGGTGGTTTTTGACTTCCGAAGGTTGCTCTTTCTCTTGCCATAATTAGAAATATGAATTTCCTTCCGGAACTACTAGTTCTCGCACTGTACGAAAACTCCCAAAATGCACGATTTCACTCCAACCCCTCCCCATCGGCCATTTTGTATTCGATCGGGAAGGAAATTTCTTAAAAAATATGTCTTTGGTTTTTTGAAATCGGTTATAGTTTCGCAAAGATACACAAAAATTAAAGTGTTCCACTTCAATTGCGCACTACTGTATTCTATACACTTCGTCCTTTCATTTGGAACAATAAGTCGAGATTTTCTTTATCTAATCTAGGTCACTCTTATCTCCCAATGATAAGCTCAATATCCTCGCGATCAGGACTTCTAGACACACCCATTACATGTACGTGTCCGATCTAATGGCAAGCAAAGCTGGTTACGCGAGTCAGCTTTCAGTTTCGTCGATCGAGAATGGACCATGGGACCGTCGAGGTAAGTACCACGCAGGAAAACCAGTCGTATAGTAACTGTCCAGTTTACTAGGATGACCGTATTATAGTAATGCCCGTGTATAACGATATGTGGAGCGTAACACGTAAGTGGAAGGTGAGTACGGGTACGAAGGCTGACGACGTATCATGCGCGGTGAACATTCGGATAAGGTATGAAAGTGAGTGCCGGAGGTGGATGACGAAGACCCTATGGGTGTTCTTGGCGTTAGCAACATACAATATACTCTAGTTTGAGAGATAAAGTATATATTACAGTGGAACTTCGATAACTCGAAAATGTTATCGTGTTATCGAAATCCCACTGTACTTGTACCGTAGAATAACGTGGAACTGAATCATACGTATATGAAAAATATATTGCGTAACGTGCAATACGCGAATGCATATACACAAAGGGCTCACGTACGAGGTACACGAAGATAACGTAGATGTGTACGGGGGGGACTGGTCCAGGAGTCGGATCGATTTGGGAGCAGGGTACTTGCCATCTCCATGGACGGCAGCTGCAACATCACCTGCCTGCCAGCTGTTCAGCTTCGTTCTGAACCACCCTATAGCGTTCGGCAGACTGACTACCGAACAACGTGATGAAATTAAGGGCCCCGGTATACACGTGACTGGATATTAAGAAGGTTCTCTGGTATAATTGGAGGAACTGGCACGTGGCTAGCGTTCTGTGCTTTATTTATCGCGTGCTCATCTTGCTCGGTCTCATATAATTATATGGCATTACGGTGAGCGGCATGGCAAAGGAGGGGGGAGAGAGCGAAGAAAAATTTCAAATCACGAAAGAGAAAAGGATTTCATGAAAATCCTTAACGCAGTAACGCGAGAGAATAGTTTGTAAGACGCCATTATCAGAAGACAGTAGCAGCCATTTTGTCGATTACAAATATTTTTCAAGACAATCTTGACGGTGGAGAGCACTTAAAGTCGCGAGAACGAAAGTCACCAAGCGGATATCCCGTTTTCGGGAATACATCCGCCCTGGAGTTTCGCAACGTGTACGAAGGAAGTTTGCAAACCTTGCGAAAAAAAAAAAAGTCATTAGTCGAGAAGAAATGATGGTAACGCGATAGTAATTACGTAATAAGAATTAATCAGACGATTCAAAACGAAATTTTATTATTTCCTCAATTCCGTTCTCTATAAAAAGTAATAACCAACGGAACTTGAAAAAACAAAAATGCATAACCCAACGGCAAAAAGTATCCCTGTAATTATCTCTCGTCACTGAATTCACGGGACGTTCATTAGCGGCGGTATTAATTGCCGTTAAACGGGACGGTTGCATGGCACAAACAGTAATGCCGCAATTTCATTTAAATCGCACGTATTTATTTTACAGTAAAATAGAAAAATAAAGCTTTGCCTTCAACACCAACCATACAAACCTCGTCTATCCACATATCAGTTTTTTCTTTCCCCGTAAAATACGATTTTTTAATCCCTAGAAATGACTACACCAAGTTACAATAAATCCCACAAACACCTACCAAAACCATCGACGACTACACTCACCTCATACAGTGTCTCTGCGACGTACGTGCCGTTTGCGACTTTTGCAATTTACTGATGCAGCCGTCTTACCGAGTCGATGCTGGGACCTTGCACTCGACTGGTATATCGCTCGCACGTAAACGCACGCACGTAAACGCACGCACGTAAACGCACGCACGTA
>JARPRG010000209.1:182408-199575 GCA_031001745.1 Hartigia nigra
GACCTTGCACTCGACTGGTATATCGCTCGCACGTAAACGCACGCACGTAAACGCACGCACGTAAACGCACGCACGTATATGTATACGCGAAGACCAAGAATGAACTCGTGCACTATCTTACACAGAACAACGTTTACAATGATAATAATTCACGAAGGTCACAGCACTCGGAAGGGCTTGCATAATATAAATAAATAAATTTCCCTCTCCACAATTCATAGCCCTATAAATTGTGTATCCCTCTCTTACCCTATCCTCCTTGTATAATATTTTCCCGGTACCGTTCCTCTACTTAAGGTTCTTGTCACATCGAAACGCTAAGTTATTCCCTTTATGTCGACGACGTCCTCTCCTTCAGTGTCTACGCCATTGGCTTTCGCGGGAGTCTCGAGGCAGAGAGCTTTGGAGCGTTGAAGAAGGAGAGGGAACTAAGAAGTAGATGTTCAAGTAGTGCAATAGTCGAAGTAAGCGGTTAGTTAAGTTGTCTTTGAAGTTATGAATCGAAAGTGGTGTGTACTCTTCCGATTCACGCAGCGTCCCTTCATTGGTCTGAAGATCATCGAAGGCAACGAAAGGAGTCAGATCCCCTCGTGAAGCTCGGCGAGTCACTGTTTTTTTGAAGCACTGCCAACAGAAACGTTATTCTCTGCTGAGATCCAGAAAAGAGAAGCGAAGACCATTTGACACGTTGAGAGATTGGTGGAAGATGACGAAAAAATATGAGGGAAGAAAAATAAACGAGTACAACAATAAAAAAAAATCGGAAGTTTCTTAAAATGTAATGCAGAGGGGGTAATGAAAAGGAGAAATTATTTGGGATAGAAAAAGAAAATGATAAATAATTTATCTCCAAGTTACATAAGACCCTTAGCAATGCCAAGAATGAAGATACCGATCGATTTCCTTTTTCTGTATACCCGTGTATGGAGAAGGAGGAAAGTATCTTCTATCAGGATAGAGAACAAGGGATGACGAAGAACGCGAAACGTGGCTTAAAGAATTAGAAGGGGTAGTTTAAGGAAGGTACGATCAATAGAGAGTAAACCCTACGTAATTGGTAGAAACTCCCAAGTGACTACGATCTGTTTTAATGCGAACAAGAAGAATATACGAGAATCGAAGAAGAGAGATTATGGGAAAACAAGCACTTACCGTTGTGGACGATACCAAAAGTTCACGCATGACCATTGAGCGCCCGCAAAGAGCTTGAAAGTGCCCTTGTGACCTAACCATCTTAAAATCCACAATTCTGACGTTTAATACGATTGAAACATCGATGGCGTCTCTGATTAACAATGGGTGAAAATAACTTTCACATTTTCACATGGTGGTATCCCACCATGAATGAACGGGTATGGGTGAGCCTCTCCGTGCCATATCGGAACAATAACGTCACGCACACGTAACAAGAGTCGTACGCATGGACACGCACTGGGCTCTCCTTATCTTTCAGCGGTCGCCATGGCAACCATCTTTCCCTCACCAGCGGGAGAATTTTCTACCTCTGGCTGTGTAGGGGCTGATCCTAGTTCCCTATTTCCTCTTTAACAGGTTTCTGGCCTTTGGAATAGTATAACAGACTAGAGAAACTCCGGCAACTTCAAAAGAGAATGTTTTAGTCCGCCTTGATCCCTCAAGGTATCCATGTGCATACACATAGGCACGTATTGCTCAAGTAAGCATAAAGAGACTTTAAGGCTGTCTGTAATTGGTGAAAATGTAAATATTTAAAATTCGTTTTCAAGGACGAGCTACGGCATCTCGCATAGGTCCATCATCTTCATATCTATATGTAACTACACTCTGATCTCATCTTCGTGTACCAGGCTTTGACTACTTAGGAATCCTTGAGAAATATTTGCCTTTTCATCACAATACTCCAGAGGGTCACTGCGATATCCCCTTATGCATTGTACGCGTGACGTATTAATCTTCAGATTGGATGAGAAAGAGCGGATGGAGAGAAAATATATATATATATATATATAAAGCAGGGGAAAACGGAAGCATTACAGTGCACTGAACTCGTGGATGGGATGCAGACTTCTTTATTTCGCGAGGCAACACGCGTCCCTGTCGCATTTGCTTTTTATCTCTATTTCCGGAGAATGAGCTTTTCGGCATGTTATAAAGAGATTCTTGCACGCATACCTATAGTATACCACTGTTCCTTGTGCGATGGCGGGTAAAGGACGTGTTGAAATTGAAGACTCTCTTCGAAGAATGAAACCGTTGGCTCATTCAATACTAAAAATTTGAAAATTCGTATTTCTTATAAAAAAAAACGTTTTTATAGGGGATGAGAGATGATTCATTCCTCAATGATAGCTCAGACACCCTTTCTCAGTGAGAAATACCAATTCTATGTGGCGGTCACCGAAGAAATTATTCTAAGTTTTTAAACAACCTTCCATTTTCCCATCCTCAAAAGGATGAAGAATCCTAAAAACTTGGATGAGGAATCATTGTGCCAGTAGCGATTTACGAAAATGAAAATAAGTAATCCCTGTATCCTGGAAGATCGTCCTTCCATTAATATAGTTTATGTATCGGTACTGGAATTTCAAGACGGTTTCGCGTCAACCAGCAAATAAATATTTATCCTTGAAACAGTAAAGAAATATGAAAACGAAAATATAAATTACACATAGGCCAGCCGTCTAAGTGCGGTATACAAAAATCCTGTTTCAGTAAGGATATTCTTGTGTACATCCTTTTCCTTTTTTTGTTATATCCAGAAACTTATTCGGATATTGATAAATCGAAGACATTAACTCAGGACGTAGAATCCTGGCTGTCAGAACTTACAAAAGATCCCCACGAGCATGCAGTATTAACAGTGTCGTAGTGGTGGCTTTGTCAAGGGCGCCAAATCACCTTTTATTTCTTTGCACAGTATTAGGAAAAGTAATTCTGATTCTCGTAGAATATAAAATTGTACACGTGCAAGGAAGTATAAAGCATTCGTTAATTTTTGTGACTAACGGGATTAGACCCATGAAGAAAGACCTCTGGCTTTGGGTCTTACAATGCTAACGTTATTGGTACTGCAGGTAATTTTTAAGGTAAACTTACAATTAGAATAATCCGACAGTTAAAATACACAGACAATTCCAGGTCTAGTTAAATTCAATGACCGTAAACGGTACCCAGCAAAGGTCAGACCTAAATACTTATTAAAAGAAATATTAAAATCTAAAAGAGGACTTACCAAACGACGCCGAAGGCCCCGTAACCGATGGGTCTGTCAGGCTGCACAGGATCCTGAGGCGGTGGTGGAGGTGGCGGTGCTGGGGCCGCAGGATGATAATACGTAGGTGGTGCCTGAGCCGCGGCTGCAGCAGCCGCTGCCAGGACCGCCTGGCCCGGATGGGCCCCCGTAGACCCGCCGCCGGTTGCACCAGCCCCGGCCCCCTGCATTAAAGACATAGACACGCTCATGGACACCCGGGAGTGCCGGCTGGGCCCCACTACTGCCATCAAATCCTTCCTAGGTATCCCTACGTTCGGCCACCCTCTTCCTTCTCGTCTTTTACTGGCACCCACCCTCTTCTTTTTCTTCACTAGTCTGTCTTATATCCTTAGTCTTTTACTTTCCTTTTCTTCTTAATCCAGTTCGTCTTTCTTTGCTTTGGTTTCAGCTTTAGATATTCCCGTTTCTCACAATTCCGTTAACCCTCTTGGAACTTCACCACCGATACTCGAATTTCTCTTTAACACTGAAAACGATAGAGACTCAAATGCCTCTTTTTTTTTACCTTTTCACGATTATTGCACTAAGGTTTAACTTGGTCGATTCACTTTTCTTACCGTCGTTAGGAATTCTTAATATACCTGAATCCTTTATGCGTACCTTTCACTATCTCCTTGGTATTTCCAGTACTCTCCTCAACTAATACCTTTTACCTTGCACGAGTAGTTTGCGCTTTTATTTACCTTCAGACAAGTGGTCAGAGTGTAGCCACGGGGGAATCAAGGGTTGACGAATCCAGCAAGATTAGGTTAGACAGGATTTCGGTATAACCTTGTTCGGATTCCTCTTGGGATGGTGTCCTCGGGGTAGTTTATGACCACGATCTTAAGACACCACAACGCTGGCTTATTATTCTTCTTGAGGGCCCTCTTCTAATCGTGCAGTATCGTTACCGATAAGACTTATGACGTATGCTTATTTTTCAAGTAACCCAATCACGACCTTGTGTTCTTTTATTTAGATCAAGTCGTGCATCGCATCAGAATGCACAAAGAAAATGCGAAGAATCCTCTTCCGGGGAAGGAAAAGCGTCCAATTTCTTGAAGATGACGTTATTGCTGTTTAGCACAAATGTGTGACATGGACAGTGTTATCACGTTCTCTTATCAAGATTTCTTTCGCATGAACGTAGAGAACTGTTCAGCCACGGGCAAGAATGCCATGTACCTAGGACGTTCCTGTCAAAGAACTTGCTCACAATAGAAAGAAAGAAACTATAAGCCTAAGAGAATGACAACGTGCGAAAAGAACGATGGAGATAGAGCGTGAAGGAGGAAATGGAAGTAAGGAAGAGAGGGAAGGGTAGGACTAGTAATTGGTAGCGTGTTGTGAGAGACAAGACTGTACATACTCGTTTGGCTAACCGCTTCCCACATAGGTAGACCTTCGACCCATTTATAATATGTATAAAGCGACAGAAGACACAACTGACACTATATATTATCCACAGAGAGTACTCTGAGTTCTTGGTAAATTCCTAGTCACTGTTATCCCACCGTATTAGCACTTTATTTACCGATGAGAGAGGGACGCCTCCCAATCCTCGTCTAGGTTATGTTTGACGCACGCACCACACACGCTATGCACTCTCCCTCAGCTGAGCTCGCACGATATCCTCCCTCAACAAACACTGTGTTCTCTGTCCTCCTAGTAAATAAGGAACGGGACACGACACGCGCGCGTTCTCGCGAACACAAATTAACGGGACAAAAACGAAGAAAAAGAATTGTGGGAACGCTTATGGAGGCCTTAGGGTAGGGCTTTTTGTGTCTTTCCTGGGGCAAGAGCCAACCGCCACGAATGCAAGTCAGGCTCGTCTCGCGTAACGCGGGTGGAAATGCTCACGGACGAGATGTACGTCGTAACGCAGCCAAGGCTTGCTGGCCACTGCCTGAATTGTACACCGCGGACAGCGCCAGCTGCACAAAGGCGAGTCACGTGACCTGCGCTAATAACCAATGCGCATTAGACCAACGCGCAGCGCGCTCCCTTTGACTGCCGCCGCGGGCGAATCGATGTGCCGCATTTTGGATTGAAACACATTGCGTGATGCCTCTATACCTGCGTTTCTGGCTAGCTGCCTACCTTGTTACCTCTGTATACCTTATAGTCCTTCTTCGCAAACCTTTTAACTCCGCGAACTGTCCGAAAAATGTGAGCTTTACGCAGCAAGGCCATTTTGACGGTTCCTGAAAATAAGTATCGTCTAATGAACTCAGTAGTTCAAACAAAGGGAATTGCTACTTATTTTTATCATGGCCAAAGCACTCGGCTCGGAAGTACACGAAAGAGTATCCTGTATAAAATAAAGTGTAATATTTTGCCTGTAGAAAATAACCCGCATAAATTTACACACGTAGATAATCAGCTGATCCGTCCATTGTCCTGGAAATGGTAATGAGGTTGTTTAACGTTATCGAACTTTTCTTGACGCTACTTATTTTCAATTCATAGATATAAAGGACATCGTTTGACATAATATATACTCCTTGCTATAGTTGCTTGTACTTAACGTTTGTTCAGTCTACTGCGCTGTATTCTTTGTGCAGAATGTAGATCTATTATATTGCACAACGCAAATACTTGGACACTTACAGAGAGATGAAAGTTCAATGATTCAGCACTTGAACTGGGAATATATTGCCGTCATTGCCACGAGTCATGGAGTGCATTTGATCGCGTAAACAATGTTAGGGGTAAATAGAAGCGGATAGATATATAATCTGGCTGTATTTAATATTTACATAATTATTTTAATTTAACGTATTAAATTAATGTCTCCTCGTTCACAGTATTCAACAATATACACACAGTTATAAAACACTGGTACAATCTGTTAAAAGCGAGCAATTTACAGAGCGTGATGGTCGCGTATGTGTTTTCGTGAAATGTATATATGTATAAACAAAACACGTGCCAATTGCGGAAAGACTATAGCCATAATGCAGAGACAAAGGTAACACGACGAGAAAGCTGTAATAAAAGGAATAGCAATAAGAATAGGAATAATTTTCGTACACGGTTTCTATAATTTTTTATAGAATTTCTTTAAGCTTTTATATGATAGATTTTTTAAAGTACCGCATCATGATGGTTAAAAAAAGCTCAAGCAACCCATGAATAATGATCTTACAGAGGGCTGTTCATCATGTCAAACACGGGACAAATTATTTATAGCTATATGCTACGTCTTATCAGAGCAAACGATCAAAAAGCTGTGTTACGTACAGGATTGAAATAGGAGAAAAAAACAAAAAGAAAGAAAATGAGCGAAAGAGTTAAACATAATATTCTCGGGCAGAGAAGAAAGAGAAGGATACACTAATTAGCATGCTTGAGCCTCGAGAATTACATTTCTTTTTTCTCGCCCCTTAATAAATGAACTTCTCCTCTCTTCGTTAATCGAAAGACTCTCGAACGGTTTGAAAATTGCATCGTACCAAGTGTCTCATTCTCTTATAACAATTTGGTTGATAAGCACTTTTACTTAATGGACAAAAATCATAAGTGGTAATAAAAGATTAAAAAATTATCGAAACAAAAATCGATCTTCTGAACGATATTTTATTTGCTAGCTAATTGCCTTCCGCAATTACCACTTAGCCAGTTTTTCTTTTCTTTTTTTGTCTTGTAAGGTGTATTCTGAAATACATTGCGGTTATGATTGGGTCTCACGTAATAGCATGCAGGTAAACAGAGAAACGACGATGCTCGTAGTGCTGGCAGTGTGTTTTAGAATACACCCCTACATGCATTGTTCCGACGTGATTGTATTGTTTTTACTTAACGGTACATTCTTACGTGTGTCATAGGTATATTTATACCTATACTATGTATATATAAAATGTGACACAAGAAAAGCGTGTCTCGTCGAAGGAAACATTAGCACGAGCCTAAAACCCCGGACATTTGTCAATAGGAAAATATGAAGAATGTCTTCGTTATTGTTCTACGTGCTATTCTATTGATTTGTTATTAGCTCTCTTGTTTTCTCTTTCAGCTGCTTTCTCCTTGTCCACGCACGATATCCTAGTTGTAGGCTCATATCTTTGGTCTGACCGATTTTTTTCGCACAGCATTACAACGTGACGGCAACCATGATACGATAGTGGAAAATAAAATGCCAACTTTTATCTGTACAATCGTTTGCGTTCAGCTACCCGAGAAGATTAAACATTTTAACGTTAGACACGCGAGTTCCAACGAGTAACGAGTCTGGTTTTTACATATATTATTATCGATTCAGAAGCCTTGGCGGATCGTTTTATTTCAAACTGCTTAAAAAATATAGGCAATTTTATTCACAAAAACCGTTGCGTATTCCGGTATCCTTGTTCGAAATAAACATTTTTTCAATTCCAGCTTCAAACGATGCTACTTACGGTTCCGCGGTCTAATAAGTATATTAGGTTTTTTACACTTGTCGCTTATCTATAATTAATCTATGTATCTAATATGTAACAAGCGTACGATGATTACATTTTTTTTTTTCTTGTTTTTTAATTAAGCTCGAAATCACATACTCGAATTCGCAGAATGAGAAATGGATCCGTCGTAAACGAGGTGATAGATATTTTTTAATTGATGGAGAGATTCCGACGGTTAGGAAGGTTGAGGAGGTATATATTCTTCGTGTCTCGATTTGTGATAATAAAAATCGATGAAGATCAATTAGATCAGCTAGTCATATTACTATTACTAGCCGATCTAATTAATATAATCGAAAACTACCGTTGATAAAGAAGTTCAAGAAATACGAGTCACAATAAGTTTCTTACTGTCAAATTATTCTATGAAAACATATCAAAGTGTTATTTCTATGGGTTCGATAATTAGTGTACACTTCCTGAAACGTTTTGCACTCTCACTGACACTATCAATCATAACAAGTACCTTGTTATATATCCTAGAGTATTTATAGTAACTATACAAGAGCAGCATACACGATAATTGCAGTTGGCCTCATCAATCTCTCTTACTTGTGCTTGTACTATATCAATTGTAGAAATTAATTACGAGAGCTCAAAGCCGGTATTGCTGGTAACTGCGTAACGTAATTTCTCGCGTAGCGTACTTTTCTTCTGATAATTCGGTAGCTTCAGTAGATTGAAGCAGGTCGATGATGTGGGTAATCTATTCTGGGGATCCTTCTTTCGAATCGTGAAAAAACCTCTTATTACACTGCCTGTTGGAGAAACGAATATGAGTTATGAGTATGGAAATAATAAGGACACTATCTAGATGAATGAAATCAATATTTAATGATATTTTTACCAATTGTATCACCCGTATCTTCGTCGTCGCCGACCTCCACGCATCTGATTGAGAATGGTGGCTCCAGGTGCGCGAATCCCAGCAAAGGTGATTTAGAACAACTTGTGACGAACTGGATAAATATGAGAGGAAAAAAAAAACAGGTCAGCCGGAAGTGTCAGTGAGGAATAAGATGAGATATGTAATAAAGAATATCTACCTTAAGAAATAGACCTCGCTCCTCCTCAGTGAAATCTTTTTCTAATATGTCCCAGAGCCAGCAGACTACGCGATGGCTATCATGAAACCCACCGTAGTACTGTGTGTGTTTTCTGAGATCCTTCAAATCCAGGGGAACATTATCGCCGGAAATGAGTCTCTGCAACTGTATTATTTAATTCAATTAGAAGTCTGCTTTCAAATTCTAATTATCCTATTTAAGGGGAGCTCTCTACGTGCTTCTTACCTCAGGCGTAGAGAACAGCGACAACCAATCGGGATTGATAATAGACCTGAAGCCTTTAATGAAAGCAGCTGTTTGATCCTTGATCTGCATGTGCATTCTGAAGTGTGCCATGAGATGGATATAATTTATTTTCGTCTGATTAGTAACTGGTATCACTCTTCCACCAAGGATGAGTTCATGCGTGACCAACTTTCCGAGAACATCCTCATCCAATGAGAATGTCAATTCTAACTGCCTCACGTCTCCTTTAAAATGCTTCACAAGAGTTAGGCTGCGGTACAAATCCCTGTCTAGGGATGCGAGTTCATCTAACCAGCTGTAGTTTGCACCACCTGCTCGTCCAGAAAACTGAGATACGAAGAACGAAGCAAAGGGTACATCCACGACTATTCCCTAAAAATGTAAAATTGGGATGAATCTGGTAGACACCATTTTTTTATATTATACAATACTTACTTCGTATACTGCTTTACCCAGCATACGACCGACAAATTCGAAGAGCTGCAGATGATTATCTTGCATGGATGATGTTGGTGAGGGATAGAGTCTATTCTCACTGGTAGCTTTGAACAGATTCAAGGACGGATCAAAAACCCTCTTGATAGTTTCTTCAAGAAACTCCTTGAAAACGCCATCCTGGTCAATACCAGCTTCATCCAAGCCTTGCTCGTTTACGAATCTAACTCTTATCACTCCTTTCAAAGCTTGCGATGGTAACATTGCCAGTTGACGATATCCGTCTTCGACAATTCTTGACCTACGGTAAGACATGGTTGTTTCTTTTCTATTGAAAATTAATATATTCCAAATTAATAGTAAAGAATCGTTTGTTCACCTGTGAACTGTAATAAGAGTGGATGGTGGACTATTACAGGCACTTTCAGTAAGACCCATCACTGCCTTCTCGTCAGCTACGTGTTTTCTGAACAAGACGACTCGTTCTGAATGTGGAATCACGTGGGGCATTATTGAAAGGAGAAGAGCAGCACCTCGTCTTCCTTTTTCTAGATCGGTTAGGAAACCGGAAACACGCACCTCCTGTATAAATAGAAGAAACAATTCCATCAAGATGCAGATCAGGCTACATTATGTGCCAGTACAAGTATTAAATACTTAACTTAGCTAACCAGTGGCCATCCGGACAGAAAGTTCGTCTACAGTCACGACGATAAATAGCCATGAGGAGTGTGTGAAGCGACGTGAATAAAGGATTGCTTGATACAGTTTTGACGTCTGTAACATCTAAAACTTCAGTACGTAACTAGATGTCCAGGGTCTTGCGAGAAATCGAAGCGCAAACTTAGGGAAAGTTTTTATAGAAAGCAAAAGGAATGTCAATATTGAATTTTTTGCTAAACTACGATTATATAAATCGTGTATACTCACCAAATAAATTGTTTAGAACAGCTTTGTACAAGAATTGATTTAAAAAATAAGACATCGTGATGAAATCAGTTAGCTTGAAGGGATCTTGTTGCTCGTACATCTCAATATCATCCAAAATACTAAAAATAGGAATATTTACAATACTTTCCGGACACCTAAAGACTATTTCAATATATACTTACGTAACATAGTGCGTCATACAGTCAGAGAAAAGTATTAACATCTGAAATTCAGGTGCTGTACACTTAGTATTTGCTGCAAGATGATCCAGAAATGCTTTTAAGCCGCAATATGGACCCAAGGTGCATAAAAACAGCCACATATGGTACAATATTTTTTCTTGATAGCACAAACCTATTAAATATATTCCATGGTCATCTATACTAATGAATTTCGTATTATGCGATATATTTTACCAGTCAATATATCCAACTTCATTTGAGTGAGAGTGTGCAGAGCGGTCTGATAAAGTGAACATATCAGTGCGATTCTAGTAGTCTCAGGACTTCCAAGCTTGCGATAATTTCTGTTGCTATTATTTCTATTTGTGCGAGCTTCCAAAAATGCGCGTCTAAATATGTTAGCTCCAACAGAAGTGCTCTGCTGTTCCGGTTGGAATGGCGTTTCCTTCTCCACTAGTTCTCTCAAAGGTTGGCCTAAATCAATAGAATACTGAATTACAGACCTAATAATTGTAGGCTCCTATAGTTGCATCTATGTCCATAAACTAACCAATTAACTGAGAAACGATCTTTCCCGTCCAGAGACAGGCCAGCTGCGACATCACGAATGGGATAGCTTCCTGGAGATTCGTATCGACAGTTTGTGCCAAACAACCAAGAACTGGATGCCAATGGGTTAAATTACTTTTCTTAGCGACCACGTATTGCTGGCAGGCCTCTAGCATTCTGGTAACGACGAACTATACACAAGAATATGAGTATACTGTATATTTGCTATAATGGCAAGCTTCTGGGTATTAACGACTGTATGCGTTACCGTAAACGAAGGGAAGTAAAGGTCTTGTAAGACTTCATCCTTCTCAATATTAGCTAATTGGATAAGATTAGCCAATAAGCAAAGAGCGTAGCTCCCTTCTAGAGCATTAAAAACTATTCTCAAATTTTGTTCAGAATTTAGTAATTCTAAGCTCCTTGCATAAAGACTGTGCGTGGTAAATGATGATATACACTATAAAAAAAAGACTGTGCTAGTAGTAACAATTGTTATAGTATCGATTGATTGAATCTTATAAGTACCTCCGGTGATAAAATGTGCAAGTGATGAACAAGGGCAGGTACACTGAAAATATTTATCAAGAAAAGAGACACCAGTTTGTCAGACATTTGTGAAGAAACCAGTGGCCTCAATGATAATGTTACTGCAGCTGATAATGCTACCGGTGTCAAAGCTATTATAGCTCTGCCAAGTCCCTTCACTAATAAAACCTATGACAGAAGAGAATAGTTTACCTTCGTGAAACAATATATTCATTTGCAAATAATACGAGAAGAAGCAATGAAAAAAAATCATGTACCTTCATTATTGTGTAAAACCCATTGTTGACTAGATGTCCCATTATATTGGCACATAGCTGGTTCATACCAGGTCGAAGTTTCTCCATCCCCTTAACCCTGAGAATAGCCCAGGTACCAGCTGAGGTAAAACTGACCAGTGTGTGTAATCTTAGTAGAACTGATTTGTGATCCGTTGGCCTTTCTGGCTTGAGATTTTCTAATCCAGTCAGACAATGATGTAAAACTATTTTCATCTGTGTTATCCATGATATCGAATAATCTTTATTCAATGCTACTCCTACATACGAGTATATTGGCGACTCCGAGTCTAAGGTCTTCACAAGGTATCTGCAATAATATGAGTAATATAAATATGGTGCGGATTGCTCAATTCATGAGATCATTATGTGATAAATAACTTGTACATGGAGTGTCTAGACAGGCAATATTGATTTTTTATTGTACACAAATTTCACTTGATTACCTGCATAATTTCTCGATACGCGACTGATCCCTATCTCTTTTGTAAATAATCAAAAATCTGGAGGTGGTCTTGTATATCTGAAGTGCAGGCTTCAATTTGACTATTTCTTCGTTATTTGTCTCGTCGGGAAATGTCGAGTCAAATTCTTCCCTGAAACATAAAAATATATACGTATCAAGCAGTTGACCCTCGTAATCATAAAGTTATTTTTTTTGTTTTTATCACGCACAAGGTTATCTTGTTTATTTTTTTCTTGCGGATAATCCAATGAGAATACAATAGAATGAATATAGTATGTATACTGAATGCCATGCACTATGCATGGTATATACCTATAGCGTGGCACTAGATACTGCTAATGGTTAATCAATAGGTATTAGATATCCATTAACTCTGAATTGATTTTAAATTTAAAATATCTTATCGCAGTGATTAATATTCGCCGCGCAAATTGATGTCTGGTATACTCTTGAAATTGCACTTTTATTTCATAAATGGAATATGACTACTGCCACTGAAATTATGAACAAAATATTATATAGCATTTTATACTTATATATATACTTTTTTACATTTAATGGAATTAAATGTTACAGCTTATGAAAAAAAAAACTATATCCATCTGGAACTAGATATATTTTTTAATGATAAGTTGGTTTGCTCTCTATAGTTAAGTCCAATTAGTGTAATTAGACATTTTGCCTGAGTTTTATATAATGTACTGTATACTACATAAATGGGACCTACATTATACACATATTTTGACTTTGCCTAGCTTTCAGGAAATTAATATGTTCTACTATAGCTCTTCCCAGAACACATAATGAATTATTTTTTAAAAAGTCATAAAGTATTACGGCAATGGATAAATAAAATGAGTATCATATACCAGGAATTTAATATAAACTTTTACAAAACAAATTTTAGTAGCAAACAGCTCTTATACATAAGTATACATACTGTCAGTAAATATTAATCAAGAAACAAAGAGATTATTATATCCGACAATCTATACTTTGAAAATACAAGCAATCGAAGATATAACAATCAAAATATTTAGCCTGAAAAAAATACAATGCACTATATAAAGTAGTAGTGACCAGAAACTCACAGAATCTTAGTGGGGATCCTGATCCGTGTTAGCCATCCTCTAACAGCAGCTTGAATACAAGTGGCTGCGGCTTCCTTACGTTTCTCATTAGCTCTTTCCTCCCTCGCAGCCTTCGTTTGTTGAAGGAAACTGCCTTTAGAGGACTCCTCAGTACGGAACATTCTTGTTTTGACGTGAAGTCCCAGCTAAATGTTAGAATACGCTAATTAAAAAACATTGTCAGCTGGTCATCAGTGTCAGGTTCCAGGTACTCTGATGAAGTTCTTTCTAGTCACAGAATCATCTTAATAATTTACACAATCATTAACTCGATTCATGAACAGTTACTGCGTCTACAGCACAGCAACTGCCATTCGCCATGGAATGGTTACTGTCAAATAAAACCCGCGGACTTCTCGCTTTGACAGCCAACTCCGGCAGCCATTCTTATTAATTCGATTGGAGCAACTCGGTATCAGGGACAAAGAATGTTAAGCTAGGTCGGGAATCCTGTGACTAGTGGCGCCACCATCTTTAATCTTTAGTTTAGAAGATTCCCAAGAGAGGAGGTAAATAAAGTTAACTTATGTTGTACAAAATATTTATTATTGGCTAATATTACGTCTTATATTCAAATCACTCCACAGAATTTCATCATAGTATATTCATTATTGTAACACTTCATGGGAGACCATACAACTTCAATGTTCGATCCATACTTGTCGAAGCAATATACTGAGCATGCTTTCCGAAACGAACACCAGTAGCTGTTGCAGTATGATCATTCAAGACCTTGAGTTCCTGCCATTGTTTACAAAGATACACCCTATAAAGATTAAGAAATATATCAGTTATATAGTTTCTATTTATAAATATTTTCTAGTTTATATAAAACAAAAAATATTGTTTTAAATAGCTCACCTGACGTCAGAGCCAGCTACCGCTAGATATGTTCCACTCTGATCGAAGCAGATATCCTTGACTTCATAGGACTCATCTAGTTGTAGAGTCTTGAAGTTCTTCAGTTTACGTAAATCCCAAAGCTTTACGCAAGAATCCTCAGCAGCGGTGGCCAAATAGTAACCATTTTCGGAGAAGCTGATAGCTGTAATAGGTCCAGAATGTCCAGGGAAGTTCGCCACGTTCGACTGTTCCTTGAGATCCCAAATCTTTACTTGTGAATCAGCCGTTCCAGTGCCAAAAATTAAACCGTCAGGGTGGAATTGAGCTGTAGTCAATGGTTGAGCTCCTTGTCCAGCAACCTAGACAGAAATAAGATAAGAAAAATCTGTGTATAATGCACAAAAGTCTACATTTTCTGTTGTTGAAGAAATATTACCTTCGTCAATAATCTGCCAGTTCGAATGTCAGAAAATGCCCAGTGTTGATCCAGCGAAGAACTCAGAAGATAGTCGCCAGTAGGATGAAGTGATAATCCAGTTACTGGAGCATCGTGAGCACGTAGTAAAAGTGTTGTTTGGCTTGTAGCCACGTTCCAGACTCGTATAGTCGTGTCTGGCGATGCTGTCATTACAAGATCCTCGTCAGGATGATAAATGACTCGTGTAACCTGGTAGAAAGAATATTATATATATATATATATATATTAAACATTTGAACCAAAAATATTTATGGATACATAGAACGTGAATATAGAATATCTTTACCTTTTTCGTGTGACCTTTGAGAATGGCCACTACCTGTTCCGTATCCTTATTAAAAACTGTAGCATTCTTATCAGCCCCTCCAGTCAAAATCTTACTAGTATCAGATCCATGTATATCTAGTGCCAGGATACCAGGTACACTGGCAGAGTGAAGACCCTGAAGAAAAATAGATTAGTTCTAATCATTACAGAAACAGAGTACGAAATCCTAGATGATAAATAAATCTTACAGGATGTGAAGATAATGTTTGGAAAGCTCGAATATTGTCTGAAGGCATTAAATCCTCTGGAACTGAGCGTCCACGACGTTTTCTCTCTTGAGTAAGAACTGTGGCTCTTTCTTGCAATTTTTGGATTACATCTTCAGTAATACCAGCCTGTTCGGTAGGCTGTGTAGCTGCACCGCCAGCTTCCATTGCGACAGCCTGTAAAATGTAATATTTAATAATCTCATGCTTCATTCTGTGATATTTTATTACTTAAAATACTTACAGGTTGAGGGATGGTTGTAGGTTGGGTAATTCCAGCTTGTGGTTTAAGGGTAGCCAAAGCTTCTCTGGCAGCAGTGACCTCTTTCGTCAATCTAGCTATTACACGACATGCTGCGTCATGTTGATAAAGAGCATGGGATAATTCTTGTCGTGCTGTTTGCAGTTGTTGCCTTTGTGTGAATGAATGTAACATAACAGCATCCCATTCATCTTGTAAAATTTTTAATATAGCAGGAATAGATGTCGCACTTGGTGGTTTTGGCTTTACTATAGGAGTAGCTAAACCACAAATACAATAATATTTAATTAGTAATACAGATAAGATTTGATTAAGATTAAGATTTGGAACTTTCAACATATTTCATTCAAAGCTTCAATGCATACTTTTAACATCGATAAGCTGCTCCACAGTAAGCTCCTTCCCATTGATAGGATCTACTCCATTTTCTGTCAAAAATTTCTCGATGAGACGCCTTTCAAATATCGACCCTGACACAGGAGAAATTACTGGACTCTCCGGGACTTCGTTAGAAACTGGAAGAAATTCATTTAGCTTCCTTTAATGACGGTTAGACGCGTACATAGATTCTCACTAAACCGGCATAACTACAATTTAATAGTTTTCTATATTTCAATAACATATCTATATATATATCGTTCGAATAATTATTGCAACAATAATTCTAAAATAATTTCTTCAATATTAATACAAATTATTGTATATTTTATATAGAATTAAATCTTACTTGCACAAGAAAGAGCCATTTTCACAGTATACCGCAAGCACTAAACCCAAAGTACACCGATAATAGCGTGAAGTAGAACTCGACTAGGGTGCCGCCTGGTGCCGCCCACGGTATAAAATATTAAAAGGTGATGCCACAGTCACATGAATCTTGTGATCAAATTGAAGTAACTTTGAACTTTTCCGCAAAGAGCGCTAGTAGTATTTGAGGCGCGCTTGGGTGCGTTCAGAAACTTTATTCTGGGTAATTTAGGCCTGTTTCTACCGACGTTCATCGGAGTTTAAATTCTGGTTATCTTACCTCAAAACTGTATTCAAAAAAAGAATTGAACCAGGTTTAATCCACGTCGATGGAAACAGGTGTCTTTCAAAATTTACTGAGAGTATTGTGAATCCTCATTGTATCTCTATTGATTTGCATGTGCCCCTGACGAGGACACAATGATAAGCTCAGAGCACACATAATACTTGCGGTAGGTTCGATTGAAAAACCTATATCATTTATCATCATCTATATTACAAAAGATAGAACGATACCAGAGTGCATTCTACTGAAGTTTCTGAATTACTCCTTCAGGCCTAACCTACGACGGTAGGTCAATCATATGAGAGATTATCCCTCGTTTTCTTCCACGCGGTTCAAGCTTTAAAGTCGGTTTAACTATGTATTAGCCAATCAGATACTTCCATTTTGCAGATGAACCGAGTTTAAAACTTGAACGCATTGAAGAAAACAGTCCTGTGATGTACTGCTTCTTCGAGCTTCTAATTCCGTTGCGGAGATGGCGTTGTTGCTCGTGTAAATCGTGAGGTCGT
>JARPRG010000209.1:200368-267752 GCA_031001745.1 Hartigia nigra
CCCAATAAATAATGCACTCACGAATAGTAAGATTTGCGCTTTCATTGACACTTAAATTCACTTCACGAATATTATAGAACAGAACTGCCAGTACTTGTCCATTAGAGGGAAGTTTTGAACCGGTAATTTGATGTTTTACGTCCCCTATTAAAAATATTCCTTTTTTAGAACTGCGTAACTCCACTGACATGTTGACTGAACAAAAAAAATGCCTTTACTAAGAAAACAAACAAGTAGTAACAAGCACATCGATACGTTAGCTCCCGCGCAACTTAGTATGCAAGTTAATATGCAAGTCGGCACGGGTTGCCGTGGTTCTAAGTACATGAAATTTTATTTACAATTGTTTTGACATCATTTAAATAAAATTAGAGGGTATGCGCTGAAAAAAAAGAACTTTTATTTTTTTGGGACACCCTTACATTGTACATTGTATATACAATATTATTTTGTTAAAACACATATAGTGAACTTACCAATGGTGGAAGAATTGGAATGCCATTGATTTTGATGCAAGAGATATACCTCGATTGATCCATTTTAATGTTATTAATAATTCTGTAAGACACAAGGATTATTGAATAAGTTTAAATATTGAAAACATGCTGTATATTAGGTATATTTTCAAACGACATTACTGCATATTGTAAATGATAAATATAAGTAATATAATATTTGAACTAAGGTATTTTGGTAGGCAGTTAACGATCTGCCTAAATATTTTTAATATTTATAAATTATAACACAAAAGAATTTCTTAAGTCTAAAATTATTTTAAAATCTATCGTATACTTTCCTTTTTAATCACTTAATTTTAACATGTCAAAAATACTTTTTATTTAAAGTGTATAAAATTGCATAAATACAATTTTACATCCTAAATAAATATGACACCATATCATTTATCACATATTTTAAAATAAGTAATACAATAAATTTACAAAATACCAGTTAAAAAATATGAAAGAACTTGCTATACCCTACGAATACCGGCGAACACTAACACAGTGTCGTTGTAAGGGTTATAGCGGATATCGTGCCAAACCCATATTTATTGATAATTCATTAGCAAGTAATAAGGAAATTAGTATCAGAATATCACATCAGTAGTTAAAACAACCATTTGCCCTATTTTAAAACGCGTTATTATAAAAAAAAATCAAGTACCAAGTTGTGATTGACACTACAAACAAATTAAGTCGTTTCATGAAATTTCCTACAACTTAAACTCTTTCAAGGATAATGAGAATAATGAAATACGTACTTGCATTTTCTTGTTCATGACGATTGTTGTGGTTCACGCTAAAACCCGTATTGTTTTAACGATAAATGTATCGTTCTTTAACATTCACAAAATACAGCAAACAGTCAATAGACATTTCAAATTGAGCTACAAGCGAAACCGTTTACGTACTGTAGTAAGGGCATAAACGTATAAGTATATGAGGTGACTTCATTCAAATAATTTTACTATGAACATGAATGACATTGAAGCTGACTTCTCATGAACATTGGCTGTGTTCAACAGAAACACCGCTGAGGAAGTAAATACGTTTGATTGGTCATTTCATCGTAAGTCTTGCAACAGTGTGAAATTTGACTGATTAAATGTGTTTGCTTCCTGAGCGGTATTTCTGCTGAACACAGCCAATGGAACGCAAAATGGAGCTGGTTGAAGAGTAAATGCTATTGGTTATACGGCAATTGGAATTTTTTTAGATCCAATAAAACATTTGTTTTCATTAGTCTGTTAGCTTGGATCTGTAGTACCGACTGGGTAATTTACGATAGAAATGACAGCTGTGATTTGCAGCACGTGTACTTTCATAGGATAAATTTAACGGAATAGAGTTATTATAGTGTAATTTTATAGAAGAATATTAATTGTTTTATCATGGATGCGCATGATCTTTTCAAGAAATTGTCTGTTGGGACAAAATTCGATATGAAACGCTTTCATACAGATGCCGAAAGATTTCAAGTAAGTTCCACGTGTGAATTAACCTGATTCTATCAAACACATTACTCCAACTTTATGGAAATTATTTAAGTAGTATATAGGATTGATTATATGTTGTTTTTATAAATTCTTGAAGCTTGCAAAGAGGCCAAGGGAGAAAGAGACTGTAAAAGTTAAAATTGAGAAAGAAGAGGATAGTTATTCTGATTCTATAAAGAAACCAAAGCTGGAGGATACGAATGAAGAGCAAGTGGAAATAGGGGAAAAAGAGAAAACGATAAATGCTATGACTCTTGTCAATGGCATAAGAGTTCCACAGGATGGAAGTAAAATCCAAATTAAGAAACAAAAGAAAGTCATGACAGAGCAAAAGATAATGCAGCAGGAGCAAGAAAAGGTAAAATTTAATAAGCAAGGAATACCTATTATCGATATAAAAACTGTGCTGCTTTCAGATAAACCAAACTAGAAATCAAAATCGTATATCTGTAGTGGGACGGCATGTTCCAGCTCCTATAGAATCTTTTTCACAATTGTCAACAGTACACAATGTTGCACAGGATTTGATACAAAATATAAAAAATTGTGGTTATGAGCAACCTACACCAATTCAGATGCAAGCTATCCCTATTATGTTGGAGGTAACTAGTATTTTAGGTCAGGTTAATATAATTTACAACACTAGATATTGCACAGTGCTCTAAATTATTATTTTATCTTTTAACGAAACAGAATAGACAGCTACTTGCCTGTGCACCAACAGGTTCAGGAAAAACAGCAGCATTCCTTTTACCACTAATTCACCATTTGGGTGGTCCACAAAAGAAAGGATTCCGTGCAGTAGTTGTATGCCCAACTAGAGAATTAGCTAAGCAAACTTACAGAGAATGTGTCAGATTAAGCGAAAGTCGTGATTTCAGAATCCACATTATTAGTAAAATTAATCAAGCCTTGACTAAGTATGGACCGAATAGCTCCCAAAAATATGGTAAGGAAGCTTGAATACATTTGGCTGCTAATGGTATTGAATATGCATTATATTATACTTAATTTCTTTATAGACATCTTGATCACAACACCTAACAGACTTGTGTTTCTTTTAAATCAAGAACCCCCTGCAATATCTCTAAGCAAGTAAGTAATTCTTGAAAGTTTGATCGTTATTATACATAATTATCAATACTTATGAAATAATGTATATCGGCAGTGTAGAATGGCTAATAGTGGACGAAGCAGACAAATTATTCGAAGATGGTGTACGAGGTTTCCGCGATCAACTAGATCAAATCTCAACTGCATGTACAAATAGCAATTTGCGTAGAGCCATGTTCAGTGCCACAAATACACCAGCAGTAACGAAATGGTGTCGGCACAATCTAAAAGGCCTTATAAATGTTACAGTTGGTCAGAGGTAAGCGATTATTGACTATTATTTAATCTAACGATATTAATGCTATTGTATCATTTTAGAAATGCCGCAACTGAATTAGTCGAGCAGGAACTATTATTTGTAGGAAGCGAAAGAGGCAAATTAGTTGCATTCAGGAACATAATTCAGAAAGTACGTTACTGAACAAAAATAATCACATTCAAATCATGTTGATATTTATTATACGCTGTACATGTAAAAGTATATACTTATGTTTATATAGGGTATGTCTCCACCAGTATTAGTATTTGTCCAAAGTAAAGAAAGAGCTCAGGAACTTTTTAACGAACTTATTTATGATGGGATCAATGTTGATGTAATTCATGCGGATAGGACTCAAACACAAGTAATTATTTTTTAGTTAATACCAAATCTTTTAATATATTCTGTGAATCGACTTATCTGAAATTGATTCTTCTCAGAGGGATAACGTTGTCAGATGTTTCCGAGAGGGAAAAATTTGGGTATTAATATGTACCGAACTCATGGGTCGTGGTATAGATTTTAAGGGAGTTAATCTCGTCATCAATTATGATTTTCCACCATCGGCCATTTCCTATATTCACAGAATAGGTAATTAAAACTTTCTAATTATAATTTTAACATACCAATATTTCGTTTCTGTACAAAATCTGAACAGTTTTGAAGCACTGCGTATAATTAGATTATTCTTTCAGGACGTACTGGTCGTGCTGGACACAAAGGAAAAGCAATAACATTTTTCACACAACAGGATACTGTGAACTTGAGAAGGTATTTAAAAATGCACGGTACAGTAACCTTTTTTTTGAATTGTTCAAATAATTAATATATCATTCATATTAGCATTGCTGCTATAATGCGAGAATCCGGTTGTGAAGTACCGGAGTATATGCTTGCTATGAAAAAGCATAGCAAGAAGGAAAAACGAAAAATGGAACGTGAGGCTCCTGAGCGTGATTCCATATCTACTATTCCTACGTATGAGAAAGAACGTCGTGAAAAGCAAAAGTAAGTAGTTTTATTATTTGTTCAGTTCACTGTTACTTTACTCCATGGTCAGTATGAGATTGTACATTAATTACTCATTTTGTACACGGTTGTTTACTTGTAATTTTTTTTCTTAGGAAAAGACGAGAGAGAGATAATCAGGCTAAAGAAAATCAGGCTGTAAAATCAAATGGTGACACGATTGAAGAAAGTACCAGAAATAAAAATGAGACTTTGACGAATATTACAAAAAATAAAACATCGAGAATCGAACAACCAATTAAGAAACCAGATAAACGGATAAGTGGTTCATTTAGTAAAACCTTAAAAAGCAATAAAAAATCTATATCGACTAAGAAAGTCAAACTAAGAAAATCAAAAAAATCAAATATTAAAGATGGAAATGAATAGTTATAGAATAGAATAGAATACACAATACAAAGATTTCTCACAACTATATATTTTAGACGTACTGCCTGTAGTATAAAAATAAGCTTAAATAAATCGTCGTTAAAAAAAAATTGTAAGCGTTCTGTTTTCATACTCCTCTTTTACATAGTTCAAGAAAGAAAAATTCATAACGAAAATAAGGACATCCCAAATAAAAATTAGAAACAGGCATCTTAGAAAATATAAATGGTTATTAAATTTGTATACACATTGCGTTGGACTTTATACACGATAAGAGATTACGTTAAGTGCCTTATTTAAAAAAATATTTCTTCCTTAGTTTTCCTCTTCATTTTCCTTCAACTTGTACAGTCTAACTACGCTGAGTCAACTATTACAGACTAGAGCGTTATTATTCAAGATGCTTAAACAGTAAAGGATCATTTTTAATGATTATACCTTGTTAATTAATATTATATCATATCGGGCAAGCTTGGGCCTTCACTATCGATTGAGCGCATTCCGCGGATGTTATTCGTGAATGGACGCTGGATTCATAAAATTATGCTTGACATGGATTTCAAACATAAAAAGAAACATGGGTCAATGAGAATAAGAAAAATAATTTTGGATGCCCGATTTATACTATACAAACTTATTCGCATAATAATTTCATTTCGGCAAGGTACTGTTAACCATCAACACAACAAGCGGAGTCCTTAACAGCTACATTGCACGTTGTCATAATTGCACTCAATATTCCAAAGCAGCAAGTTCTTTTTTTGTTGACACAATAGGAAATACGATTTTTCATGCGGCTTGTAAAAGATCATTAGAAAAACAAATTTTCTTGCCTATCAATACGATTAAACGCAAATAAAAATGTTTATATGTGTACCGTGTCTTACGTATTACAACGTTATCCCTTAATATACGTTAGAAAATATATTTCGGCACTTGCGGCTTATATTACCTTTATTCTTTAATACCGTGCCTCGTCACACGAAACGAATCGCAAGGCACACTTTATGCAGTGTTAAAGGATTCTTGCTAATAAAAAAAATAAGGGTAAGATAGATACCCTCAGTCATTTTTATACCTATGTATAATAAAGATCTTTTGCGCAGTTGTAAAAATTTATCGAATTGATGTAGCACCACGTGGGACGTTACCTAAAATTATATCCCATTCTTGATTATTGATGCAATCTTGCTCTTTTTACATTTCGAAAGTAAAAATAAGGTCTTTACGTTCTTTCCCGTCGCGAAGCATTTATCACATATCGATTTATGTCTCGCATAACCAGTCACAAGGTAATTTTGGCATTTTGTTCGCTGGCCATGGAAGATATCCTGCAGTCTTAAAGACCCAATAATCATAGGAGACTTTGGCCACAAGACTAATTAGTAATATTACTTCTGTCGCAATTATGTAATATATGTAATCCGTCCAGTCACCCGGGTAGACGCACATTTTCGACGGCTCCAGATCGACCACCTTTTCTTTGACATTTTCGCAGAGCACTTCGTCCGAATCCAGGATGCGCGTTTGTAACCATACCTAAGAAGAAGTACACACGTATAGATGATTAAAAAAATGTCTAGTGAACTTTAACCGAGATTCAAATATTTATATAAATGCAACTATTACTTGGAATCTGTCAAATTCGACACAAAACTACAAATTCTATTTTAAAATATCCCAAACCGTCCTATGCTCACCTTTAAATATTTGGCCGTGTTACAGTCACAGTGCAATTGGTTACCACCGAGTTTCACGTGCCTCGAACTTCCAAAATTCTTGTCATGAGCATTAAGTGTTAAGATGTACGTTGGAAGCTGTCATACAAAAGATGACATGAGAAGCAGAGAAAGTAAAAGTGATATTATTTTAACCCTCTATGGGTCGAATCTTGTTTCATGACTATAAAAAAATGTATGTTACGTGAAATCAACAAATATTAACCTCTAAATAAATTAGTATAATATCGATATATTAGTATGTGACTTGAAAGTTACACGGGGCCATAGAGGGTTAAAGTGAAGCAAATCTATACCTACCGACTTAATTTTATTATAGCGCAAGCTAAGGAGAGCGTAATTGTCCAAAAATGTTGACCCCTCTAGTTTGTTAATTGATGAAATATTATTATAATCCGCGTAAAATTCCCGGATATCCTGATAACAAGGATTTGTACTCAGATCATCAAGCACCGTAATCTGTAAGGTAAGAACGTGTTATTTTTCCAATACTTGTTTTTCGCCTGGAGACATGTAGCGAGTCTAGTGGACTGTAATTAAATCGATAGATACATTATTATAAGAGACGTTGAGTGCTATCGTATTACGAGGCAACTTCTCCGGCAACTCCGTCAGTTGAATTCCACTGCAATCTACATTCACAGCTAGAGTTGGCTGCTTCCCTTTCACTATGTCGAGTCTTCTGAAGTTGCATTGACACTGCCATGATTCGCCCTTCGGGCATTCCGTTTGTAGCTGACAATTACAATGAAGGCAATTTATTATAAACAGTGTCACAATGGTAACGTGCGTAGTGACATATCAATTAAAGAGGACAAGATTTGTTTTATCGTATCAATCAAAAGTACTTGCAGACAAGGAATTTCTATTTCTATTCTCCATATTTATTTTCTCTACTTCTACATCTTATAAAATACAATTTCTGTGTGTAACTGACTTTGTATACTTGCGATAAACTTGGAAACGGATTTTCCTTAAAATAATCCTTGCAATCTCTAGATGGTTTTAGGCCAAAAATTTGAGATATAGGTATTTCCGAAGATAGAACGATTTAATTGAAATATTTTGTTACAATGATTAAATTCTGCTACTACTCAAAAGTATTGATAATAAAAATGTTTTCTAATACACAGTACGATGAAAAATAATTTAAACACAAACCGACACCGAGTGGCACCGCAGCCGTCGCGAGTAACGATACGAAGCTAGTGTTTTATTTTTTTTCTACCAAAAACTTACCAAGCTTAGATAGCGGACTTGCTTCAGAGGAACTTGTTCGGTGGTATTGAACCAGTGCCAAGTTTTACTGGCAGAGCATACAGTTTCGTTTTCCCTATTGAAGTTGATCTGTTTCTCGCCCGTCTTATTGATGTATTGATAAATATCGTGACACCATAATGTATTGTTACCTAAAATTATATCCAAAGTAAGCACAAACAGATTCATAGGATTCTCCGCACCGTCCAAAGAGACTTTCCTACCTGAAATATCCAGCCAGAATTCTCGACCGTTCATGGTATTAAGGGCAGGTAGATGCGTGAGATTATTATAAGACAGATCTAAAGTGGTAAGCTGTGCGAGTCTAGTGAATGAATTGTTCTCGACTTCTACCAAAGCATTATTTGAGAGATTGAGACAGAGCGTAGGAGTCATCATAAGAAATTGTCCCTTAACGTGATTGATCTTCCCATCCGTAATGGCGAGGGACTTCAGTCTCCTCCATCTGACTTCGCTAGCATTGAATGTATCAAGCGTAGCATTTCTGATATGAACATACGTAACGTTGGCTGGAAAATCTAAAAATTATAAATTCCCATTATATTAGATATCAAAACATCGTGTAAATTTTATTATTATTTTCATGATTTTTTAATTACTTGCGCATGACAATCCACGCTCAAAAGTTTCACTGTCTAAATTACAGCACAGAACAGCCTGAGCCTCAGGACTATCATGAGACAGAATTATCCTCTTGCACGGACATTCGTTAGGATCCTGTGGTGGACATTCCGATGGTAACTGATAGAAGCACTGCTCGGGTAGTACACCGGAAATCCCATTGCCATTTGTGGATAATGCTTGATCCTCTTCCGTTCGTGCACTGGCAACCCCGGCGTAGAGGCACATCATAACGGCAATCCACTGCATCTGTAATTATAAAAAATTAAGAAACACTGAGTATATCTGACGGTGTACATTTGGAAAGTAGCAATAGCATACTAGAGGATTATCTTGGACTGAATTTCCATTAGTGTTATCTTTATCAACTTTAATTTTTAATGTCAATAATATTCCGTATAAACTTTAACTATCCCATAGGGATTCAAGTCATCGTTATTCCTCCAACTTTAAATTCTGATAAGTCGAATGGCACGAAGGCAATTAATCACAAATGTAATTTTCCTAATGCCACGAAATGAGCTGTTATTCCATTTATTACCATAGTACAATACGAGTGATAGTCAAGGATTGACCTATTTTTACTATCAATTTATTTAATTTGACGCGACTCGTAATTCCTATGCTAATCCTTACCTAAATCGTTTCGTAACCGTTATGCCCGAGTCGTGAAAATTGTTATTCAAGAATGCTTATAGCTTTTGCGTCTCTGACAGAAGCTCGATCGTAAAAATGGCGTTTTCTACTTTTTTTCCAGATTTGATAATTCCGAGATTTTACATGTTTGGTCAGAATTTAGATACGACGTTTCCTAGTAACGCTGTAGTATTGCGCCATTGGAAAGTCCACGAAATACGCGGAACCTGACTTTTTGCCTCGTTCGAGGTACAGCGATGATTTATTTCTATTCTATTTATATTGGATATAGGCCTCTGTGCATTTACTAAGCGAGGTCCATTAAGCGCCGATCGTTTAAATTAAATTGGTAATTTTGCACACGAAAGGCAGTAATGATTAACGATTACGATTAAGTTGAACGACGGTATAAGAGATTTAAAGAAAGAAAATTTACATGTCTAAGCGTACACGTGCAACTGTAGTCATCCAATATAGCGCGATTTAAATCCCATTGATCCTAGCGATCTAATCAATTCCCCATTAAGCTGACGATCCAATGAATGAATTATCGATCGGCTTCTATTTGCGGCTTATCAGTGATACAGAAGGTATTTAGTTACACAAAATAAAATTCTTAGCGATTACAATAAATATTACTTGTATTCGTCAAAGATACCTTAACCAGCTAGTAGAAAACACGTTGGAACGATATATTGATATTTGAAAAAGTGAATAAAAAAATTTTTTAATTCTAAATTGTCCAAAGTTTTAATCTTTCCAACATACGAATTCCGCAAGGGATTCTACATATTTGAAATTTTTATAAAGTAACCAAGCAAGTCCCATACAATGTCAAATTTATAATCTCACAAGAAGAAAATGTTATCCGATCGCTGAGAAAAAAAGTTGAAGAAGCATGAGACTTTTCGATTCATCTCTTAACACAGAGTAGCACTTGAAACCCAGACGCGTAGCTGATAACTCTTATCTCCGAGTGGCGGCACCAGTGCGTTCTTCTAATCAGCACCGTTAGTTCATGTTAGCCTGGGATATTCTTTTCCCTCTACCGTCTAGCCATTATTATAGCGGCTAAATTTTACTCTCCTCAACGGCCCCTTACGAAAGCTGTACTGTACTCATTTCTTCAGATAACTAATGTAAAAACCCTGTAGCTTCTCCCTACCATCCTGGTAAGAAATTAGACTTTCATTTGACTCCATCAAAGTCCGATAGCATATACCTGTTATAGGGACGTGGCACTGGCACTTAAAAATATCCTCCGAAAATCTTGCCCGTTAAGTGAAGTCAAATGTACCAGTAACTCAGTGGAGTGTTTGTCTAAGTAAGCCAGACGAAAAAAAGTAAACAACCGTGAGATTTCGACGTTTGGCAACATTCCTGAACTATTTCTGTCTCAGATAATTGTGTCGCTTTTAAGATAGGTCAGAAATTTTCACTAAAATATAAAGAGCATCAGCTCTCGAGTCGTTAGGACCGTACAAACAAAAAATGGCGTCCATCCATCACGCAATGTTTATAGGTTCGTGTTTGCCCAAGAGAAGGAAAAGTAAGCCGATTCGTTATTAATGAAATATTGACCAACGTTAATTAACCAGAAAAGGAATAAAGTTTATATCCAAAGTGTTTGCCAGAGCTAAAGTTTACACGTTACAATTATTCATCGGAAGCTGAAATGTCTGGCGAATATGTTTTATCCTATCCTAATCGTGTTTAAAAAAAATCAAGTCAAGTCTTTCATGCAAATTCAATATAATCATCAGACTAAATGCAATGACCGCCATTCGCGAGGTCATTTATAAGCGTAGAGAAAAATCACATCGAGGGTTCGTAAAGTATGCGTGTCTTGTTAACGTTCACGAGTACCGCACGTGTACACGTTCGATGTACTTATTTCTGGGATAATAAATTATTACGCGAATAAACGAGCAAACCATTTCAAGAGATGCTTCCGCTACAAGAATATCCAACACCCCCAGCGTCCCACGTCTCTAGCATCGATATATTGTAAAGCGCACTACCCAGAAATTCAAAAGGAACTAGAAATATATTCTATTGAAGAATTTCTATGAATTTTATGGGACAAACTATATCGACACTTCTTCGCAGCTTTCTACATAGCTCGACTATAAATATTTAGTCTTGAGGCAATTTTCAAGGAATTTTGGAGTCCGACCTTTTGTAAATCTTTCTTCTGTACCTAGAAATAATTCAACGATTCCTTCGTGTCTCCTGATACTCTATGTTTACTAAAGGACTTTTCCATAGATGTTTATTCATCCTATTGATTCAATGAAGAAATAAATAAAAAGGTATTAAGTGAATTATTCCTTAGATTATTTTTGAATTAAAGTCAACAAAACGTTTTGTTGGTATTAGAAGGCGTTTTTGGTAAAGGTATAATATTTTACAGTGATTTACACTGATATTTTTATAATAATGAGATTGTCATTAATCATAATGCGTATGAACACATGTTATAGCAGTATATATAGTTATACCTGTATATTCCTGTCACAAAAAAAAAACTAAATAATACTATATAATTTTCCCTGTGTACATATTTTCATAGTAAATATATTTTTCGTGGAAGTCAGCAACGTTAATTATCGTGCCCAACTACATCGGCTGTGAACTAACTTTAGGCTAAAAATCCTTATCGTCTATAAGAGCAATGAATCAGAAACCGAATATTAGTTTAGCACAGCGATTGGATAGTAATGAGATTGGATAACCATAGGCTTGGATAAACTCGGTGACGCGTGCTCCGACAGATAGATAAACATGATTATCTATATCAAATTGTCCGCATGGTTTTATTAGAAGAACCGCAATAACCTTGGATTATCTAACTGTTTATGCTACGCTGGTTTATCATGCGAATTAATGTTGTTCTAATTAAATTGATTTATGGGGATTGTGCCAACAGATCTGTCAATAGTTTTAAAATTTCCGAATCCTTACATCGATAATTATTCATTTTTAATTAATTCACACCAAAGCTGTGGTATATTGCAAAAAAGTCATTTTGAGCACATTAATCGTATATCATTTGATAAAACTCGTTGTTAAATATTGTCCAATATATTCAAATATTGACCAATAGTTCAGTGATAATGGGAATGTCAAACAAGATGTTCGACATAGACATATGAATGATAAACAGACCGAATTTATTAAAAGACTTCATTATTGACAATATAAGCATCTATGAAGTATAGCGAATATACGAATGAATTATTTACATAAAACAACCTAAAATTTCAAATAAACTATATGAAGCATATAAAAAATTCAAATATTTGTAAAAATTGGACACTTGCAATCCGCCTCCTCATCAGTAACAATAACATGAACTAATATACATGGATTTCCATAAATTAAACACTAAATCCCACATTTGCTCGTTGTTCAAACGTATCATAAGAGTCATTAGGGAAACAAGATAACTGAACTTTCTGTTAAAACAACAATTTGCATTAAACAGTTCTCCGCGCGATAACGAATCGCAACTCTTACCAAGCAGAATATTTCTGTGACAATCAGAAAACATATGTATCACGTCACAATGTGTATTAATAAAAAGACATTATTTTTCACTTTAAATTAAAACGGTACTTAATACTGTTATAATCTTTGAGTCTTTTTATTCAAACCAAGGGGTAGTTAATTTTGTGTTATCATTTATAACACGAATGTTTTAAATTCGAGTAAAATAGCATTGGTCCGTACGTGCATGCTCTTTTGTCAAAACTATTCTAAATTCGCTCACTGGCCGTGCCTTTAAGAGCACCAATCTATTTCTAAAATGTTTACTGGCCAAACATTATTTGAAATTACTGTGAGGATTGAAGTGCTCGTAAAATAATACCATTCCACGTATACCAGGCGTAGGACATTATAAATTAACTGAGCATCGTTCATCTCGCAGCGTGTAATTGCTGCGAGCGTAAACAATGCATAATACTTACTGCAAGACCATCGGTTTAGCAAGTACGCATACGTAATCCTTATAATACAAGAATTACTTAACGCGAACAATTACCGTTTAATGGATATTACCTCATATGCGTATATGCATTTGTCAAGCGCAGAAAATATTTTTGCCGAGTATTAAATTTGCAATAAAAATACGTTAAGCATATGTTGCATCGTGAATGCAAATAGGTGTACTATATGAAACAATGAAGTGCGGGTGATAAGAAAATGCCTATCGTACGACACGGTAGGCATTAAATAATTTGAATAAACTGAGAGAAAACCTATTACGACTTATTAGACAAACTGCAAAGATGCGCGCATGCCTTGCGTTACCAGCAATGTACTATGCCGCAAGAATAATAAGCATACTTGTCGATAGTGACGTACAGCACTGAATTACAATGTGAATTTACAAAAATCACATATAAGCTCGACAGCTTTTATTCGTTTAGAAAATATTCCGTCATTGTTACGCAATAATTGAAAACACCTCTATTGTCGTTAAGTAGCATACGCGATAAAGGAAACTTTTGTTACATCGTGTCCATGAAATATTCAAAGAAATAAAAGACTCAGACGATCGAAGAACCTTCCAACCTCTTGGTGTTACGTCACTCGACATTGTAATAGGAGCTGAACCAACGTATATCAAAGTATCCGTGCACGCATCGAATTACGAATATACATTAAATATTACTCTAATTATATATGAGCACGGTAATACACAAGCCTGTGAAGACCAAAGCTACCAATGAGTCTTTTTGACTACCAGTTAATGCTTAACAAACATTCATCATGTAAAATTTTGCATCGAGTATACATATGCATTTCGCATAATTTTCATAGTGCTCGCAACATCATGATGGCAAGGAATATGCTTTAACATTCGTAGGAACTCGTAGCTCGGTACACGATAGTGATAAAACTCGTAGGAGTTAACGTTTATAGAAGGTAATATGGTATTATTGCATTACTACCACTGCCAATACTGATATTACTACGGGAAGATCAATATGACCACCACTCGAAAAAATAAATAATAAATAACTGAGCTCTATCGTTGATAAATATCATCAGGTATAGTGAAACAATAATAATACTAAAGACCAATATATTAAAGTTTAATTTTATTCCTAGATAAAAATTCTTTATAACGCCTATGCATACGTATATCATTATTTTTTCACTATATCAGCTTGTTGAACGATTTCGTAGAGAAAAAAAAAAATGAAAAACCGCACAATACCAAAACCTTTGAATATTCCCACTTGCTGGTATTCGCTGAAACTAGCGAAGATAACGAACATTTATGATAACACTGCAGTTTAAGTGATCACGTAGTTCCTTATATTTATTTAATATAACTATACGTATGAGAATATTATTTAAGTATATTCAGTATAAATCGATTGTAACCTTTAATTTATTAGTATCGTATATATTAGCTGTGTATTGCAGTATAGAATACAGATCATCGATCATATTTCACCCATGTAAAAACATGCACATGCTACACGATCTAGTTTGTAAGTATTGTACTGTTGTTGAAAGTTAGTTAAGAATGATCAGAGAGGTAAGTCAGACTTAAGTGCGACTTAAGTAGAAGAATATTCTTAATACGTATTTTCTGCTGTTTAATATTCCTAGAAGATCCATGGTGTTGAATAAATTATTCGTATCTAAAGGCAAATATTTAGGAAGTTTCGAAAGACCATCTTCTTCGCAGCAACTTCTTTCTCAACGTCTTTTCAACTGTTTAGTACCGCGTGTTCATATTAACTCCCTATGAAAAGTCGGATATACTTTTCTTGTATAGTTTACAATCACGTTATACATAGGTTGAAGTTCGCGAATGAGTAATCCGAGCGTTCATTCAATTTCCTTAGGGCGTCTCGCAATCCGATTCTAAGTAACGAAGGGGCGACGACAAAGAATGTCATTTTGGGTATGACAAGAGATATTGTAGATTTCAAGCAATTGTAGATACTGCCGTTTGGTTATGTTTAAAGAGCAGGGTATGTCAGTCGATTTTCTAAAATTTTCTAAAATAGCATAGATAATGACTAGTGTATCGACGTATAACTCTGGAAGGGATTAAAAAAGAGACGGACATGTCTTCGTACATCTGAATTACACATGTCTACAGTGAGAACACACGTTCGATTCGTAAACATATCTATTAGAATTCTATAGAATGTTTCAAAAGACACAGTAGGTCGTGCGTCGAGAAAAAAGAATTTCATTGCTACAGTCAATCGGATTTCAGTTGTTAAATAACTCTGATAGTAATTTAAATGGCGTTCAGTACTGAGCAAAGGGAAACCACGATAATTGCGGTTTATATCACAGCCCAAATAGTAAAACTGAAATTTATATTAAATCGACGATCTGCGATTGCATGCAGAACGGTCAATTATTCTATTAGACAGAGGAAACTTTTTCATTCGGTCAAGTTATCTCTCTAATGATGCCATACCGGGTCGCTGGAACGTTCCATTGCAATATACCACTAATTACGATGATTGCACGGTAAAATAAGTTATTTATTGTTCAATCACCCGTATGCACTTTGTCAAGTGTGATATTTCTATGCACTTTTTCATTAAATCACTGCACTCATATTGTTGCACATTCTATATAATACATAGTCTATGCCACGACGAGTCACTGACTCTCAATCACCTTCTACATTCGTTTTTTTTTCCAAATTACGTACTTGTATATCTGTATATAAGTACGTCTGCCTTTAACGCTTTATCTCTTTACTCTTAACTTTCTATTATATATTTACCAGCGAAGAATAAAGTAATTCACTGAATCGTTAATTATATTCAGTCTCAAGTGGTTTATAATTATTTTTTAATGACTCACGTCGTTGTTTCGACACTTTAGATTCTTATTCAAGTAATATGTGTAATATCACCTTTTATATGTACCATATAAGAAAATGCTGTCTTACGCCGTGCTAATTATTATCGATAGTCTCGGATTGTACTGTTTTTGCACAAGATGAGCAAAGCATTCCGTTACTGTTTACTCCTTAGCTGATTCCATCTTGGCGTTTAATGGAGGTCAAAGAAGAGAAACGTTAATGAGTGACATAATATTGTACATTGTGACCAAAAGAAGTCAGTTCTCTATGCACTTCATTCACTTATGCAGATTATATACGTGGATACTTTATCCGAAAAAGTAGTTGTAAAGGATATGTGTGTATATATGTAAAATGAAAAGCACTACATAAGAGTCTAGTCTATACAATAGGTACAGGTCTTAAAATAGACGTCCGTATACAAACCCACATAACTGTGGGACATATGATTCCACTTTTCTGTAGAGGCCCAAAAATCGGGGTCAGGACCCCAAAGGATCCCCTGCGGGTTCTATTCAATTAAGCGGAGCAGGTCGGTATTACGTTCTAGAACTCTATACTTGTTTGGCGAAAATATTCCGATCATTTTTTATGATTTTAAATAATTTTCTATTCTTCGCACGCATTACTTTTGAAATAACTAAATAATTTATAGGAGTTTCCTTAATATTTTATTAATTTTGTCGATGAGTGTAACTTTGTGTGGGATATAAAAACATATTGTTTTCACTTTCGAATACTTTCAGTTTGTCTTATACGTAATTACTCTGGTTCATCAAACATTGTCGAACAACAAGAGATAAAAGATCACTTATCAATGTAATTCTAGGGATGATAATGTAGCGCAGGGATTAACAGACTCAAGTACTCCGTATCCATTTGAGGGAAACGTAAACAAAATTGAAAATTACACAAAGGCACAGGCTTCATATTCATGACATTATTCCCTAAATATTACTGTACCGGCGACCGGGTGATATCGCAGCTGCGACTAGTGTATAAAAATAACGATAAGACACCGAGGTCTCGAGCTACATATATTAAGTACACTGACGCCTCTATTTAGTATCGGCCATAGTAGTATCGCGAGAATTCATATTTTCTTTCATGAGTTTCAAAAAGAACGAAAATATCGCCTTTCACTATTCTTACCGTGAATAGCGATTAGGAATTAATTCGTATAACTCTATAGGTTAGAATGTTTCCCATAATCGATTAACGAATATAAAAATAGTACGAAAAATAACTACTCATGAAAAGACTTCAGGGCTACGCCATATCTCTTTTTGACTCGTCGATACAGTATAACCCCATTGAATTCTCCTAATGCGCTTATTGCATTTTCAACTGCATATGTCTTCCTTTTCTTTTATACCCAATGTGCATGACCGCTAAACTCGTCACGTTTGATAGAATCAGGAGAGTCCTCTCTCGACTTGATTCTATTTATACGAGAGACTCGAGCTTACCGAAGTGGCAGGAATGTTGTTTTTATGCGCGTCCCCACGCTCGTTCGATCGCCTATCAGCCGTCATTTACGCAATTTCGTCTCGCTCTCTGATTACCACCGTCATATTCACACGAGCTATTAGAATATTTATATAATAATTATACGAAATATAAAATGTTACAGGTAAAATATAAGAGTGAATAAAAAATTATTTTCTTTTTCTCTACACTACTCGTCATTCCTCCTTTTACAGTTACACCTATTGACCATCAATCAGGAACATCCGGTAACATTACTATGTATTCCTATATCTTTCTTTCACGATACGAAGAAGAATCTTTGGAATGCCAGTGTCACTTTCCGCAAAACCGATCGATCCTCGCTTCTTGAGCTCTCCCGTTGCACGTGAATCGCCTATGCAATGCGTTTGTGTTAAACCGCGTATAAACTTTTTGTTTTATTTTATATCGCATATATTCCCGAGCTACACGAGTCCTCTGGATAGATTCTATACTTGTTATGCTCGTACGTCATTAAGTTTTTTTGTTCACTATTAAAACCGGGTTTTAATATGATGTCGGTAGCAAGGTGTATTTTGTTAAATTTAATTTGAAAGAAGAAAGTGAATTAATTAATGTAAGATTTACAATAACATCTATAGTTTAGTAGGCAATGTGCACTTTTATGTTTTGCTTTGTTATTTGTATAAACTTACGAAGATTCATACAGTAAAGCTTGTCGACTTCTTTGCCAATTCCACGTACATATGTGCATATGCGCACTTGCATGCATTTTCTTTATTCTTATGAGTGCAAGCGACAAACGCAACTATATGTGACTTTGTGAGTCACATAGATTCCCACGTCTAAAAGGCAAATTATTATTTTCGGATCGTCAAGAAAGGTATCTTAGCGCGAAGAAGTGGATTACGCGAATAGACCAACTGTTTGATGATTTTAGGTAATAAAGGGAGTTTAAAATAATGAAAATATAAAAAGCAATTTTTATCAGGGAGACCAAGAGCGATTTTTACGTAGAAATAATATGTGCTCTTGAATACCGGTCCTTCGGTGTTTAGGATTCTTGACTAAGGTAAATATACAAGTATCGCAAACAGATTAAACATATAAAGAGACGTATGCATACTCATGGGATTAACTTTGCTAAAGTTGATCATCATAAAAATGTGTCATTGAAATAAAAAAAATATTACGATATTGTCATTGTGGCAATATGGCGATTCATACAAAGTATGATGTGAAAATCAGCAATTTATTATTAAAACATGGAACTCTTCATGATTAACCAGAACCGCATTTACAGACTGACTCTTGATTAGCGAAGTATATCACTTGTGATTCACGATCGACATAATTCGATTTGCAATTAACGTCAGTGTATATTTGAAAAACAATGGATCTGACAGTTTAATCACATGTTAAAAATATCACTGACGTATGATGAATATTTGTCGAGATTTCATTTTTTTCAATGCCGATTAATTAACAAAGGGCTAAACGTAGTGAGTCTCTTGATTATGAACAGTGCCTTATGGGAATTGGTGAGATTCGAGGTCAACTTCACATTTACAAGTTGGTTAAAAACGACGTCTACCAAGGACTTCGTTTCTTTATGTTTAATAGGTGTGCCTAATAATAGCGAGTCATTTCGACGACGCCATAAACCTGCCGAACTGTCATCGCTTGGACAGCACCATTGTGACAAAATAAAAAGATCAAACGAATCGAATGAAAAGTCATTAAATCTAACCAATGACAGTGCAGAAGCGGTACCAAAATGGCGTCCGCTGATATTTTGAGGAAAATTCAATAATCTTAAAACTAATTGACATACCTTTGTAGCACTGTACATTAAACGTGACAAGTATCAGTTTCATCCATTACATATACAAGTCTCGGAGATCCTAAGTAAAAAAAGCTTCTATGGTCCATAAGGAAAAAGATGAAAGGTCACCTCCCACAAGGAGATAACATCTTCGGCAGTAGGAGTAAATGCACCAAGAAATCGCGGGCTATCCGAGGCCCGGAAGGAGGCTCATTCACGCGTAAAACGAGATAAAGGGAAGAGTATTTTGTCCTGACGAAGTGACACAAACGAGTTAATTCGTTTAACCGTCGACGACACCGCAGGTCACAGGGGTTGCCCCAACTAATGAATCAAAATTGGCCAGCTTGGAGGATGTACCACGTTCAGTTACGTCGCTCATTATACTCCAAGTAGAATCATAAATCAGCGAGCTCTGCTATACGGTGATCATTCTTTTTTCTTTCGCGTAGAACAGCTCAACGAGCGGACTTCTTTACCCCGGCTTTGCAACGACGCAAGGGTGTCATTAGAGCTACTAACAAACCGAACATAGGAATGCGGACGTGAGTCTGTAACAGACTGCGTGTTAATTCTACACTTATCGTTACACGGTCCGCACCGCGGACATACACTTTACTATAAAGTTTCTATTCTAAGGATTGTCCAAGCGTGACTGGGACCCCATACAGGGAACAAGTACGGCCGATCGACGTCTATCGCGGTTCTGCCGGCGACTAACGAGCCAAACGACTTTTCGCTTCCCTGTTTCACTTCTCCCTCTCTCATGTAGTTCGGAACACCAGTATAGTATACAGTCCCTATCACGAAGCCTTCCGGCTCTACCCGAAGCCCACTCGAAGGTAACTGGTACGAATGCTAGTTACAAACCAGAAATATAGCGGGTGTCTCTAAAGATATATGTCAAGAATCGGCATCATTTTCTAACCCCTGTCGTCAGCAATTCGGCATACACAAATGCATTTCGGGTTACGTGGAGGGAGGTCTACATGTGTTTTTGTGACTTTATTTTACTTGCAGAAATTAAACTTGTAACTATATTCATTGAACTTAATTATTTAATATTAGTATTATGATATAGGAACGTTTTTTTGTGATAAATAATACAATAGTAATACTAGTAGTAATATAAATTGCCGTGAAAGTATACAAACGGTACTTAATGTGCATTCAATTGGACGAAAATTAGACATTTTTCCTAATTTGTTTATTCTTCTTTAAGTATCATTTTGAATATACAAATAATATAAATCTTTTTTCGCGTAATTAACTTATTAATAACTTCTTCAAAATATTCGAACCCGACCAATGCTGCGCATGTGCATTTGGCACTCAAATGGCGGATGAAGCTAAACTAAAGTTGTGCATTTGCCAAAAACGTCACTTCCTTTGCTTCCATGACGCATGTAGAGCTTGGTTCCTTCTCTGTCAATGGTGTAAAAAGGAGTAAATTTCTACAGAAGGAAAACGGAGTACTTGATTATACATACGAAGCGATAATTCTACGGCTATTAGGATATCATTGAAATCAATGTGCATTTACAATTGAGTATAATTAATTTGTGACAAAACGATCATAGTCGACGATATCATTCACGATGTATTCAAGAAATAGACCAAATCAGGGCTACGGCAATGGTAAGTAATTATTTATTTACTATTCGATGTCAGGATTCTTAAAATTATGTATAAATAAGTGTTGAAATATATTTTTAAGATACGGAATTGCTTGATTACCATTTGACATTACATGAATGATTCTGATTACTAGCGAAGTGGAAAAATCAATAGCACGCCGGTTTTATGAAAAATGGCATCCTACAGAGAAGCTTGATTTACTTTCACTGATCATTGTAGCTCCATTGTTGGCAACTTTATTATTATACTTAGTACAGATTCCTATTTTTTCAATTATTATATTTTAAATATAATTTCATTATAAGTTTTTATTAGAATTCGTAACTACACTTTGAAATTTATTTTTTTTGCAAGATTTATGACATCCGATACATTTTATCTAGGTTATATTTTAGCTTAGTCCAATAACGGAATTTTCGACGGGTAGATTATTTTTTATTGTGTAGTGAAAGGTCTGAGTCTTAATCAAGATTGATTGCGCATTAAACAATGATATTTGCAATATATTTATTTGAATATTTTCATTGTATACATTATACAAAGGTTGAATGTAAACATTGGACAGCTATATTATAGTTTTGGGTAGTTGTGTTCCTGAGTTGTCAATGCGTATAAGGTTTGATGTTATATGCTTGTTAATGAAAATAATTTCATCTACAGCCCGACCCCTTATGAACAATCCTGGGAATGGAGGGGCTTTTCCGCCACCAAGCACAGTAAGTCTTATTTAATCCCTATTATCTTTCTACATTAGGAAAAGTTTTGTTCAATTTATGAGTCTCTAAGTAGAATCATTGGGGAAGTGAGATATAAAATCATCATATATGCTTGAGACTCTTAGTTATTATCACATTACTTATACTTCCAATTTATTTCTATAATATCATTGCAAAAAAATATTTGCTTATCAAAACTGTTTTCAACATTGCTCTTCCGAAGTAATCTGTCAATATTTAATATTAAGACATTTATAACGCAGATACGAAAGCAATTAATATCTGTCCATTTAATTTAATAAGACTCGATATATCTTATTACAAACAGTTAAGCAAAATTTGTTCCTATCTTCTGAAACTTACATTTATAAGCAGCAGAATACATTCTAACATTCCTATGTAGCCGGTGTTGGTTATAATGAAAATGTGGAAGGGGTATCTGTATCTGCATGTACTAATTAGTGGTCCCCATATTTCCCCTTTCCTGCAATGCAGGCCCTAGTAGCTATACAACAATACCGAGGAGGTGCGTTCCGCCAGGGGCAAGTTCGCCAGTTGCCCTCATCGCATAGCCTATCCGAAGCTTAAGTTCCCTCGGTAATTCGTACTAAACTCGTGCCTAAGCAAATTGGTTGATTACAATTCTGCATTTATAAATATATCATACCTACACATCTACTTTAGAATAACAGACAAAGATAAACGCATTAACGTAATGCATTATGATGTGCATCAAAAAGGACTAGATTAAATTTCAATAATTTGTTGCTTAAAGTGACATAACTGTTTATTAGCATCATGAATAATGTATTCATCTTACTCATATAGTAGGGAAAGGTTTTTTTTGTCAATCTTCTATCATTATCCATGATCAAATCGCCACAGGGCTTTAGAAGTACTTATACAAGTGTTTTACAGTCTCAATAGAAATAGCAATGCAGATTGTGCGACTGCCATATCTAGGTACTTAGATGTTTGTATGTTTTTCTATCGTGTCTTTAAAAACACGCAAACTCAGCTCAGTCATGAGTTAAGACACGTCGGCCACCGTGATGGGAAGCACGGCTGGTAAGAGCTATGGGGGCAGCGTTAGGTTGCTCGCAGTGCATTCGCGATGCTGGGCCCTGGTGGTATAGCACAACCGTAGAGGTTCCTTGTGTAGCGGCGACCCACCCTGTGTTTTACAGTACAACCAGCAGGGGAATTTCCAGCAGTCACAAATCCCACCAGGAAATCAACAGGGTAACTTTAAGCCTACTCTTCAGAACTCTCAACCATTCAAGCCACAGCCTCCTCCTCAACAGCAACAGCAACAGCAGCAGGTAATAAGAAACCCAAATCAAAGTCAGCAACAAGTGAAGATGGTACCGCAGCAACAACCACCTTCTCTCCAACAACAGCAACAACAACCATCGCAGCAACAACAGCAACCGCAGCAGCAACAACAACAACAACAACAACAACATTTACCTATCCAACAATCTCCACAGCCACCGCGGTTGAAACCGATTCTCAAACAAACCAGTAGCATCCCTCCTAATCCTGCACCCATTGCTCCTGCTAACACATCACAACTTCCAGCACCGGCACCTGCTTCTACACCCGCACCTCCAGCAGTTAATAATTGTCAGGAAGCACAGAATGACAATATATCAACCGAGAGTGTAGACATGGATACGCAAGACGTGCCTAAGTGGAAACGGAGCAAAACACTTGGATGTAAATATGATTTTCTTTCTTATTATCTGTTGCGTAGAAGAATAACGTTTGTAGTAAAAATTCTGTATTACAAAATGATGACAATTCACTGCGCAAATTTGAAGATTTATGTAACTTACTTGTGGAGCTCCAGGAATTCCTGTTGAGTCCGAGTGTTCGAAAATCAATGTGAAAGTTAGTTACTGATAAGTAATTTCTTGAATTAGTATAACAAATAATTTTTCAAATTCATATACTCCCATTGATTAATAATTAATGCAGATAAAGTAAATAGACGCCTGAAGCGACTGCGGATGAATCAACGATTAAGGAAAACGCTGCAGCCAAAGAATGCGATAATGGTACTAAATGAAATGAAGACTGGAGTTCAGTTTACATTCCCAGAAACTCAGGCAAATTCTCTCTTTCTCGTGCACGCTGAGGTGAGAACTTTTGTCTAACTATTGATTATTATTATTGGAAAAATCAATTTTCCAACTAACGCACGATTATGTGATGAATGTGAAGAGCCTTGAAATGAAAAATAAAACCTATATATTTTCAGATCGATGGTAAAACTTATGTCGGTCAAGGATTATCGAAGCCTCTCGCACGGCAAAATGCTGCGGAAAATGCTTTGAAGTGTTTGTTACTTGAAAAAATGACGGCCGCAGCAATGAAGGCTAGAATCGATGCCGAAACAGATGGACAACCAAGTCAACCGACGGAAGCAACACAATCTCCGTGTAAAGAAGAGAATTCCGACAGCATGATTGTTTCCACAGAACCCACTACAGAGGAATCCGACGAGATTCCTTGGAGTTCACTTGCCAGCTTTGCTCTTTACAAGTTATTTCTCGAATGGCAGAATCAGGGTACCGTTGTACCCGTTCCTAGACCTGGAGTATCTCCAGGAAAAGTTAAGAAAGAACACAAGACACCTGTTCAAAAAGAACTTCCTGCTAATGCAATTAACATTCATCCTGTAATGTTATTAAATCAAATGAGACCAGGTCTAACTTATGTGGAAATCAATCGTGTTGGTAATCCGCCCAACACCATGTTTACTTTAGCTGTAGATATTGATGGTGTCGAGTATACTGGTGCAGGTAAATGCAGTAACTTTATTTTAAGTAACGTCTTAGCATCAAAGATTAAAGTATAGCTTTTCCGAGCTGTTGAATGTTACTTGTCTGTATTTTCATTTTACAGCAAAAAATAAAAAGGATGCTAAGAAAACAGCCGCCAAAGCAGCACTGAGTGCTCTTTACGCCTTGACGTATCCTGAAGAAGACATAAAAATGGAACAGGGTGCAATGGATCACACGGAAGACATCGCTATGTGCTAAGGATCATTAGCATCTTTATTATAAAAAATTTTTAACATCTTCAATGATTTATTCGTATCTCGTAGGAGATATGAGTTTATTGAAATGCCACAGAGAATAGATGCATGCGAAATATCATAGTATTGGAAAAGTTTTCCATTCTGATGAGAACAGGAAACTGGTCTTTATATAAATATCACGTTTTACTTCATTAAAATTCATCTATAGATGCGTACGACTTTTGATGGTTAAAAGTTGAAGTTAACAATTTTCGTTAACAAAATGAATTTATTTGTACATGATCTTTTTTGCATTAATTTTTATTGAAATAATGCATATCATTGAGCATACTTATATAATGATACAATTTTAGGAACGACAGTGACATTATTTGACGATAATAGTCCTCTTTTGTTTTATATCAATTTCATTCAAAGCATTATATTATCAGGTTATGATTTTAATAATGCAAGTATTATGATTTAAGTGATTCATTGTTACCGTTTTATCACTTATTAAAGCGATTATTCTATAGTGTAAATCTTATCATGTATAGTTTTTCAGAATGTTGCAGTATTCTGTACTAAATAAATGAGAATCAGTCCGTGTGCAAGTCGGTAGTCTTAATAATTTCTATAACCATATCCTACTTTTGCATTTACTTTAAACCTGCCAAGCAACCTTTGCAAATCAATAATTGCACTCCTTTAACTTGCTGGGCCTATCGGATTGTACACCTCTCTTTAAAATAACTACCATGGTAACCCTGTAACAAACAAACCTTTATGTACACTGAATATCATCAGATTGGACAAAAGATGCAATTGAAATTAGTTGTTGTAGGCCCTCTTGGGGTAAGTGATTATCAAAACTGAGTAACTTTACAAAAAGATAAAGATAATATTTTTTAATCAGGCTGGAAAAACAACAATATCCAATTTCTTGGCTGATGCAACGGAAATAACTTCGGAACACCGGCCTACCCAGGGTGTTCGAATTCTGGAATTTGATGTCGATGGTATAAGCGCAAAGAATAGGAATGTTAAGGCAGACATTGAATTATGGGATTGCAGTGGAAATCATAAGTAATTAATAAAAATTATAAAGTACTACAATGTATTTTAATGAATGTTTAATAAAATATAATCATCGTCACAGGTTTGAAACATGCTGGCCAGCCATGAGAAAGGATGTTCATGGTGTTATATTTGTGTACAATAGTAAATCAAAAGACTATGTAAGAGAATTGGAACAACTTTATGACTATTTTGTAAATCAGACTAGACTTGGAGCAAAGAATTGTGTGATATTTTATTTTGATCCTGATCAAAATTCTTTGGATGCTCCAAAAAAGATATGTGAGTTCAATCAATTATTTATAATGACAAGATAAGGATCTAAATAACAATGACATTAATTATGACTTTATACTTTAATTAGCTGCTACTTTTACTAGAGTATCTCAAGTAAGCTGTAATGTTGAAGAAGGTGGGAACAAATTGAAAACAGACTTTCAAGCATTTCTGGGCACACTCATATCCAATATGCAGGAACACACTGATCAAGAGGAAAATAATATTATGAAAGACAATATACTTTTCATGAAATAAATCAATCTAATAATCAGTCCAATTGATTAATATCAATTCAATTATTATATCATAACTTATGCATACAGAATGCGAATCATCCAAAAGTATCAAACATTCATATGTAATATAATCTACAGGAAAAAAAAGGAAGTAATAGTTAAAAGATATCTGCAAGATATTAGTAAATCTCTACGTGAATGAAACATCAATAAATGAAATTCTTATGAATAAAAAGTCATACGTTCTGTAAGAAGTTCGGCTTCCGGTGCATCAGACACCGACATTATTGTCAGGTACTAAAAAGAAAAAAGAAAAAGGTTTAAAGCTCATTGTCGCATTTAAAGACAATCAAAACAGATTAATTAACATTCGATGCAGCGTTCAGATAAATAAAAGACAGGCTAGTCTACGGAAGGCTACAGCTCTCTACAATGCAAACTTATAAATGGCGACGGCTCAGTAGCCAATGATAGTTAGTTCACGCCGAAATTATTAATAAGTTTAATGGCGACGACGTGAAGTATTTTTATTCCTAATTAAACTTGTTGATAGTCGCCGTTCGCCCAATCGGTTTGTAATTATGTGAAGCTCTTTCGGAGCACTGCACTATTCACTTCCTTGATTAGGAAGCTATAGCGAATTCTTGTAGGAATGCAATGGCGCGTCCCAAGCATAGAATTAATGTCGATATATGCGCTGACTGTGGGGCCCTTGGTAAGTGCATCATTTTTATTTATATCCTCGCTATGAGACTAATTATTCCTTATTTGATTATATGTTTCCGTCAGGCATCCTAAAAAATACATGAGATCTCCTGTCACACGTAGGAAGCATAGCTATTACTGAAATATCATACAATTATTGAGGTTGACAGTCGCGCTGTTTTGTATACATGTTTGAATTGCACTATGAAAAACTATAGAGTAACTACATTAGTGATGCAAATATTTAAATATTTGTATTTGGAATTGAGACAATTGATATTGACAAAATCTTAGATTACCATGTATAGCATTTGTATTTTTATGCAACTCTATAGTGATATTTCAGATTGTCAATTGAGACATGATGTTAAATAAATATTAAAAATGGTGATATAATAATATCATAAGGTATGTGTATCGTGTTTATAACATGAGATTGAAATATATTGATATTTCTTGCAGAACCAGGATGGGCTTCTTTAAATAGAGCTGTTTTATTATGCGATGAGTGTTGCAGCATACACCGTAGTCTTGGACGTCACATATCACATATAAAATCTCTTCATAAAGGCATTTGGAGCACATATTTGCTTTCTGTGAGTATTATGTATAATAATTATTGCCAATACTGATTATTAAATTGAGAAGTGACAACGAGTGACAAGACTTATAAGTATGACTTTATCTTTCCTTGTATTATAAAAGATATACCAATTAATAACTTTTAGATGGTGCGTACATTAAATGATAATGGAGCCAACAGTATTTGGGAACATTCCCTCTTAGATCCTAGTAATTCAAAGACAAGTAGAAGAAAACCGCAGCCTAAGGATCCTTTACAGTGAGTACAAAATTCAAGTTTTCAATGCATACTCCAAAATTTTGTAATTCCTTTTTTCATGGGAAATTAACATATAATATCATTTTACAGTCCTATAAAGGCAGATTTCATTAAAGCTAAACATCAGCAGTTAGCTTTTGTATTACGTCCTAGCAAAGAAGAATTTTGTACCGAGGAGGAACTGAGTAGACAGTTACATAGCAGTGTACGTACTGGCAATTTGGAAACATCACTTCGATTATTGGCACAAGGAGCGAACCCCAATTATTTTTATAAGGTACTTATACATTATTAAAGTATATCACCTTAATGGAATTTGCAATAGGCAATGTGCAATTTAGTGTATAACGCAATTTCATGTACATAATTGTTGTATACATTTTAGGATAAGGGCACAACCCCTTTACATGTGGCAGCTCGAGCAGGTCAAGCTCTTCAGTTAGAACTTTTAATAGCTAATGGTGGAAATCCAAGTATAATAGACATCAATGGACAGACGCCTGCTGAGATTGCAAAGTGATTATAATTTTTTTATTTGCATCATTTAGACCTTCACTAATTATTATTATTCCTCCGTTACAGGATGGCAGGACATTTAGATTTATCTGAACGTTTGATCGAATGTATGTACGAAGTAACAGATAGATTGACATACTATGTATGTTCTCGAAAACCTGATCACCGTACCGGTGAGCATTTAATTATTCCTGATTGGGCTGCAGCATTGGAGAGAAGTGAACTGGCATTTGAGGCCCGAAATAAATTGCAATTGGTAAGTGAAATAAATGTCCTGGTACTGATAAAAATGCAGCGAATAATACAGAATACGATAACAACGATCGTTACTATTTTTCAGTTACCTAATCATTTGTTGGAAGAACTAGCAATGGACGTTTATGACGAGGTAGATCGACGAGAAACCGAAGCCGGTAAGACGAATTATATTCTGTTAAATTATATAAACAGTTTAGAAGCTAGAACAATCTTCTTATTTGAATTCCGCAATTTGGAATAGCGTGTACGTTGTTACCGGAAATTACTCCCCGCATATAGTTATTCATCGTCATATGTGAATTTCATTTCCCATTAGATATTACGTTTATTATATATTATCATAGAATAATATTCTGTGTTCATCCGTTATCCTTATTCTAATTGTCATTTAACTTGCATGATCTTTCCATTGCGCCGTGTTTAAAGGAAGGGTAAGTAAGAGAATACTGAGTCTACCAATTGGCATGTTAGTATGTTTTATTTCAGTGATTATTATGTTTGATCCACTATAGTTCCACTTGCAATTTTTAAATTATATTTATTCACAACACCATCACATTCATTCTCAGAGTCATTCGTCACTTCAACTGAATTAGTCCTTGCCAAGTGTAGAAACGTAGTACAAAATTTGATAAAACTATTCAATTTAAATACCATATCTGTATAATCAAAATCAAATATGTAAATAATCAAGCTCCTTGTAAAATTATCATCAATTACACTTTTCAAATATTTTGCATGATATTTATGTTATCTGCCGATATACAAAATTTGTACATACATTTTCGACGTATATAAATATTTTAAGACGATACAGGGGATATGTGCGATTTCGACTGTAGTACTTGTATATTTCCAAAGATATGGGGATCAATATTGTATTTAAAAAAAAAGATCTCGTTTGCGTATAAAAAGTGCACATTGTAACGCAAAACATTTTTCTGTATAGCTGTAATGGGTTTTTACAACTTTTCAACAGTTTGGTTATCCACATCATCTCTTCTGGAGCGATGCACGGTACCATTTTTACCAGTGAATCCTCAATTATCTTCTACGAGGAATCAAGGTAGACAAAAATTGGCAAGATTCACACCAAAAGAGTTCGCTACTCTCATCATAGATCTTTTGACGGAAGCGAGACAAAGGCATATCCTGGCAAATAGTGCACCGCTACAAGGTTTGTTAATTTTAAACAACCAGCTTCTTGCAGTATAAACTTTGTTCAAACCATTGATACCAGTTGCTATTTTATTTCCAGATCCAGCAATATCTATGCTACGCAAGGAACAGCTACTGGGAAAACACGGTTCACAAATGTCTGATGACGAACCATTATACGATAGTGTGGCGTCTGATGATGATTATGCAGCACTGACATCAACAGATAACGTGTCTACTCAACTGTCATCAGAATTGAAATTAGGTGATGAGGTAATATATTCTGGAGACTGAGATCACTAAGATAATCGTAATGATATTTTCTTCTATTAAGCTAAAGTATCTCTTCACTATTTGTTACTTATATGAAATAGAAAATTATTAGAGCAATATTGCTTTTATTTTGTTATAAACTATTGAGGGATGTGACAGTATTTTTGGTAAAGTTGCGTATAGTTGTTGTTATTACGTATCGTGGATTTAATTCAATAGTAATATCCGCGTTATTGAATTATTGTGTGGTAAATTATTGAAGGTACCCGCACTAGTAGGAAAACGACGAATAAGGAAACGACTAAGCACGTGGCTCTTCTGTAGACGGTGCTACTAGGCAAGTGCACAGATCTGTGTTTGTGCATGCGCAGCCATTGCCACAATTGTTTACTCCCAAATAATTTGCATAATTTCTAATTAGACGGATAAGCACTCTCACCCAATAATATTTAGCTCAAATCGCCTGCTAGGATTCATGTGTTCCTAACTTCCTCAAGCATCAGTTATCTACACCGAATCATGTATTAATTATCTTGTTGTTATACGATCAATCTTGGAATCTCATTGTCAATGTATTTTCTCGCATTCTTTCTTCAGAAAGCATTTGCTCCAATGGCCAAGGGTCTCCCATCTGTCGTCGAAGTTTTGAAAAAACAATTGACACTCTCGGAATCAACAATAAAGGAATTGCGAGATGAAATTCGTGCTCTTCAGGCTACAGTGGAACGGCTTACTCAAGAAAACTGTGAATTAAGAAGCATGATTCAGGTAAAAATAATAGGAAAAACGATAATAAACTCCAAGTCATAAATGTAATTGTAAAATGTCTATTGTAACGTAGATTCCAAAAAAGGGTCCAATTACGACTGATGGTGGAATAAATGGCCATGTAACTGGAGAGCAGGAACCCGAATTAGAACCTGTGTTGGATATCAAATCATCTCTAGGAAGAAACCAAAGGCCAGCATCGATGTACGAGACAAGAGAAGGTCTACGTAAACCCTCTTCTTGGTCGACAGCCATCGGTCAAGTAAGCGAATACGTTATACTCTCTAAATTAATAATAAATGTCAAAACTGTAGCAACGATTCACTTTGCTCGTTGATTACATGACAGGCAAAGCGTGAAACAGAAGCACACTCCAGGCCCAATACTACTCAAAGTCTTTGGGAATACGGAGCACCCACTCTTCCGCCATGTGAGGAAGTTACCAGACGAACAGAACAAGTTACAAGACGTATACAGGAATTGTGGATGGCTATGCAAGATCCCAGTCGCAGAGAAGCTTTCGTACCATGTGCAGAAAGAATTCGCGTAGCAGTTGCAGAGCTGACAGCCATTTTTCCTCAGGTTGATAAATATAAGAATAAGTCTCCAAGATTCATAGCTTTTAATCATACATTCGTTAAAAATTTCTTTATTCTCTTTAGAATCCAATTGACGAGAATATCAGATCTGCCTTGCGCCAACTCAATGGTAACACTGGAAGACTGCAGGCTGAGTGCGCTGGTCTTCAACGATGCACAAGCGATACTGATCACATGGACAGATGCCTCCAGCAAGTACGGTCATGTGCATATGACATCGCCAAGGCCACAAAACTTCTTGTCACCCAATTCCAGACGACCTAGTGAAATAAATGGCGTAGCTATTGTATTTAGGAAGACCCTAAGGATTATTGCGGTATGTGTAAATCTCTGTATATTTTCCTAGAGGCTCGGGATCAGAGATTGAAATTTTTTTCTTTCTAAGAAGCATCGTTGCCCTTCAGGAAGGTAAAAACATCAGTTGCAATCGACTATCTATGTTAATCGTTATTTGATCGATATGCAAATCTCATTCTAGATCCGGGTTAATGTTATACGTCGGAACAGAATATCAAATTCTGACAAGTAGTGAGCTGCTCTTCATTCATTTTAATATGACATTAGAAAGAGATGCGCGTTACTTGACTTCCCCAAAATACGATAAAGACTGAATAGCCATATATATCAATGACTGCTCTACTACGAAGAAGCGGTTCACATGTGACACGTCACTATAATGCGTGTCATGTGTTATAATGTTTCATCAGCCAGAATTGGTTTCTATATGTATCAAGATTTTTATGGTTGTTTACATTGAAATTGATCTTTCAATCGAACCTGTTATCGTAATCCGAGCTTTTCGAATTTTTTCGAAAATAATTGCGCGTTAGTTACGAGTATTTTACCAGGTTTTATCAAATCTTTAATGGAATTGTTAATTACTTGTCATATATGACAAGAGCTGAATTATACCATACTAAAAGCTATGTCACAATGTATGGCTCAATTATAATGTATTTTTAATATATCTTTGCCTTATTGTCAGAGAAGTAAATTCATAAGAATCGGTAAAAAATATTTTTTTATTATAGCGAGTGCAATGTTAGTGTTTGTCATAGAAAAAAATTCGTAATTGATTAAATTCTTTAAAATTATATTAACGCTCGTTATCTTTTGACGCATTGAGAATTTCAATATTCAATGAGCTTTTTGGCAGTGAAGTTAACTAAATTGTTTTTAAAATGTTTTGATGTACAGATGTTCTTTGTGTCAGAAAGTTTTGATCACTCTGCATATTATTCGTGGAATAAATCCATTAATCTTTTGGTGCTCGATGAATGTTCGCTAACTCAATAGTTTAGGCTGCAAACTGACCTAACTATGTCACTAACGAAGAATCCTCCATTATAATGAAAAAACAACAAAAAGTAAGTTTATCGCCTATATATTGTAATTCTTGGACGCGTCGAAATACGTATTGTTCAGAGCGTTAGTATTTTAACGATTATTGTTAAATGTAATCATATTATTTTTATCAAGAAAGATTTTAACGAATGTATACCTACTTTTGGATTATATTCCTATATCGTATTCATTGTAAGTATTTACTACGTGTAAAGTTATATATATTTATATTCATTGAAGTTTTAAATCAGATAAATTATATAAATATATTGGGTATTATTAACAATCATACACATTTAACTTCATTTCATGTTGCATTCATTATTCTTAGATCAGTATAAAACTAAAGTGTTAAACATAAAAACGTCTAAATCTCTATATTCTTATGAGACATTATAAAATTCAATTGTTTTAATATCTCACCAAATGTCATGCTTGAACGACCTATATTTGTATAAAGGATTTTGAAAAATAAGTTTTCATAAGCAGTACTATTATTGTATGTGGAAAAAAATACATTTTCCCTGATAGAAATTATGGCAGCCAGGGAAATAATAAAAGAGGTTCCGCAACTGATCATGCATACTTATGCCTTATGTAAGGTAAGCACAAAACCTTGTATCAAATACTTCTTATAATTTTTATATTCCGCCTTCCGTAACAGAAAATATCTCATTTTCAGACTGTAAACGATATTTTAATAAAATCTATAAGTCTTTCAGCATACCGATATGCCTGAAGAGATGAAACAAGAAGCTATGGAATTATGTGTAACGGCTATTGAGAAACATGCCGATAATTATGAACATGCTGCACGAATGATTAAAGATAGTCTGGATAAGAAATTCAGTCCGCCGTTTCAAGTGGTCGTAGGAGAAGCTTATGCTTTTTCTATAATTTATCAAGAAAAGTCACTGCTCTATATGTACACAGGCGGAAATATAGCAGCTCTTATATGGAGAACAGTTTCCGGTTTCTGATAATCATTGTCACTAATATGGGCGATTTTCTAATATCTTTTCAAATTGTCAAATTTTCAATAAATTCATCATATTGTTTTTAGTATAATATTTCGTCTTCTGGGTTAAATTTGCGAATAACAAGTAAAACATTCGGTACAATTTATAAATGTATTAAACAGTAAATGATGACATACATTCAATAAATATCTTACGGCACAATACTTAACTGTACAAATTCACATTACATCACGCTCAGACGTCATTGAAAATGCTTTTATAAGGTGAGACTATAGTGTATCGAAGAAATACAATTGTGTTTTCTTCAAAATTGAAGATCATTCGCTCTTATTATGTTATTCTTATAAGAATAAATTTAACGAGACTTGCATTCTACTATATCCTAACAAGATAATTCACTTTTCCAGAATACTGTATTATTATGACTCTTGTGTGTAAAAGTAAAAAAACTATCGGCCGTGTTTTCTCCGCCACTATATATATATATATTCCAGAACTTTTGCATTGCAAAGTTGCTTTTAGAGAAATTTTGTTCACCCGAAGGTCATAACAGAATTTTTATCTATAGATTATCAACCTGCTATTCAATGGATATGTACGCGGCAATTTCCGAATAATAACAACAGCCAATGTCCTCTTGTAAATGTGCTCCTCTTTGATAGCTTCTATCAATGTGTCTTATGTGTCTCAACCGTTAGTAAATTTCTATATTAAATTTTCATATGCGACCAAAACATATACTACGCAGATTTCCATATGCAAATGGCAAGATTTCCAGCGCAGTACATGTAAAGTAAATGTTTAAGCTGGTACGTAATCTCAAATCCATATCCCTCGCCGACGACTGTATGCCAGGATGCTCCGAATTTTTTATCCATTGTTTCCTTAATCATACGCGACACGCTTTCGTAATTGTCAGAATATTTCTCAGCAGCCGTCACGCACAATTCCATTGCTTCCTGTTTCATTTCGTCGCTCATGTCACACTTCTGAAAAAGAACAAATTTTCTTGAGTATCTCACATTATAATGATACTCGATCTTTTTTCTCTTTAGTATACTAAAGTTTATAGTAATGAATAAAAATATGTGGTTCGTTTTAAAACGCATTATAGACAACGTCTGTTTATTGTTACAATTACATTGAAGTAATTGTATTGCAGTTTTCAGTGATTAAATAAAAATAAACAATGGACATGCGTTCCAGCCATTAAGAATTCTACGGATCTGTTTATTGATCGAAAAAATGTCTTTACTTTACTGTATTACTCGGATATTGTTTTACTTACTCGACAGAGCGGATAAGTATGAAGGATTTTGACAACATCGTCCTTCTTCACTTCAGTCATCTTAGATTATTGCGCGAAAATTATTACAACGCCGTATTTATTTTATTCGGCAATCTTGAAGAGAGAAGTGGTTGCAGACGTCAAGGCGTAAATGAACTAAATTGTTGTGACTCATAGAAGGGATCAGACTACGTGGAGACGACTCCCACCACAAATTCAGGACGCCTGTAATATGGTTTCCATCCGTACAACGATTCGAGAACGCAGCTGTCATCAATGTTCCATTGGTAAAACAGATCTAATATTGACTTGCCATAATAGACGACAAAGGCACTGAAAGACACTTGTCACTAAAAAATTGTAAAGTGCATAAGAACTAGAAGTTTTGATGAATCAGAATACAAAATATTTGAGGTAATAGTAATCAGAGACAGATAAAATGGTTTCACGATTTAGTGGGGCATTGCAAATTACCGACTTGGATGATTTTATTACACCGTCTCAAGTAAGTATAGGTTAAGTTTTCTGCTACAATTGTTGCGTCACATGGGAAAATTCGAATGTAGGAATGCATCAAGCCTATTGAGATTCAAAAATCCAAAACCAAGACTGGAGCTAAGATTAAAATTCAGGAAGATGGTGCTTATGTGGAATTGAACGAGGTACAGTTGTTTTTTTAAACCTCTTTGAATGAATTTGAATGACCATTGATTATAATTTTGTAATAAAATTAACAGAGGGGTGCTGCTGAAAAATTAGAAAAGGTAGAAATTACTTTAGCTGACTGTCTGGCTTGTTCGGGCTGTATTACTTCAGCAGAAAGTGTTCTTGTTTCGCAACAAAGTCAAGAAGAATTATTGAGAGTATTTGAAGAAAAGAAATTTAAGGAAAAGGTAAAATGATGTGGCATATAATTGTATTGTACATTTTATTTTGGAATATTTTTATGTTAGATTTTCTATTTTTTTTCCTTTAGAATGGTCAGGCAGAGGATGCCAAATATATAGTAGTCAGTTTATCGGTGCAGCCAGTATTATCGTTGGCTGAGCGGTATGACTTAGAACCAGAGGAAGCAGCGCTTAAATTGGCTGGATATTTCCAACAACTGGGTGCTGATATTATTCTGGATATGACAGTAGCTGATAATTTTGCACTCATACAATCTGCTAAAGAATTTGTCGAAAGATTCAAATCTGCTGAGGATGGTGTGAAAAATCAATTGCCCATGTTAGCCTCATCTTGTCCTGGTAACTTCTTTATATAATTAAAACATGCCGACTATTAAATTCAAAAGAATAATATATCCTGTAATGTTTTTCAACAGGCTGGGTGTGTTATGCGGAGAAAACACATGGTAACTTTATATTACCATACATAAGTGTTACTAAATCGCCACAGCAGATTATGGGATCATTGGTTAAGTATCATTTAGCAGAGACGAAGGGACTTTCACCAGAACAAATATATCATGTTACGCTGATGCCTTGTTATGACAAGAAACTCGAAGCATCTAGAGAAGATTTTTACAATGATCTTAAGCAAACACGAGACGTTGATTGCGTAATAACTTCAAGTGCGTAACTTATTGAGATATTGTTTTCCTTACGAAAGAGACAAAACTAATTTATATATATATATTTCAGTTGAAATGGAACAAATGTTGAATAGTCAAGGAACAACATTAGGTGAATTATACCTAGGCAAAATTGAAAGACCTTTTGGTCCTTACGATGAACAATCTGATAAATCCTTATTGGGACATCGTGGTTCGGGTTCTGGTGGCTATGCAGATTTCATTTTTCACTACGCGGCAAAGCATCTTTTTCAAGAACCCAATCCGAAATTGGAATTTCGAAATTTAAGAAATCCCGACTTCCAGGAAGCAATCTTCGAGAAGGACGGAAAGATTCTATTAAGATTCGCCATTGCTAATGGCTTCCGGAACATACAAAATCTTGTGCAAAAGCTGAAGAGGGGAAAAAGCGTCTATCATTACGTAGAAGTAATGGCATGTCCATCAGGTGAGATCATTTCGTCCTTGAATAAAATTATGGTACAATGCAAATACGATTGGTTGCGCAATCCTGATACTTTATTAATACTCATCTTCCGCCTTTGATTTAGGCTGTTTGAACGGAGGAGCCCAAATTAGGCCACAAGACGGATCTCAGCCCCGCGAATTAGCACAGAGACTGGAGACGAAATATCATAAACTTCCTGAAAGTGATCCAGAAGAAAATTCTGCAGTCATAAATTTATACAAAGTGTGGCTTGGTGGTGAGCATACTGATAAATCTGCTGCATACCTTGAAACTCAGTACCATGAGATTGAAAAAATGAACACTGCACTAGCTATTAAGTGGTGACAGGAAGTCGGTGACATAAATACTATAAGATTGTTATGAAATACAAGTGATATTTAAGTTGCGAAATAGCGTAAGTGCGTAGAATATATTACTGTGTTATTGGCTCTTTAGAAATATGTACAAACTGTTTAACGTTAAAGTAACATACATTTATTACAATAATAAAATACAACAATCAATTATACTGTAATATCCATAACTGTTCCAATAACAGTCATATAGGTTTCTCGTTATTGAACACATCAGTTTAATAGAGAACATACAATCCGGTCGAAGTTATTTTTTTTAAGTTTTGTCATGAAATTTTGATCTACAAATGATATCATTTTTAGAATTAGGTGATTAACGTTCATGATATATTTAGATATACAACTGCAAATTGTAGACATATTATTGATTGACAAATAAATGTAGGATTTTTTATTTCATTCTATTTCATAGAAAAATTTCAGTTTCAAAGGCAATATTACATTCGGTAAGAATTATGCAAATGTTGTCAAATATGTTTATTAAAAATAAGCTAAATTGCACTTGGGCTGGATTACGATACATCATTTACAAAACTCGTAGTACATTTTCAAGAAATAGTGCTTCGACATGTATTCAAATTATATACTTTTCATAAACACACGATTTTTAAAGCTATGTCGCACAACATTAAACACTGCTATTATAGGTTTTGGTAAGATTGCCTAACGTAGTCTCAACCATTAAGATCTTTACCAATGTGGAAATTATAATAAAATGAAAACAGTAATAATATAATAGTACAAAAAACTTTCTAACTTAAATAAAAGTTCAAAATGCAATTCTTTGACTCTATCCGAATTTGATTGGCACGCTTCCTTCATGTAAAGATCGTTCATTTTAACTAATGCCATATTAGCTCATTTGCGTATTTTTTTAATAGATTGCATAATATCAATAATATCAATTTATTGCTTTGCAAGATAACGACAGAAGTAAACGTATGTTAACATCCCACATTATCAATCTTAAATATCTGTAATATACGAATAATAGCTAAGTGTTGGCTGATAAATTAAATTTCTCTTTACGAGTTAATCAAGTTTGAACATTGACAGGGTTAAATTGATAATTAACGATATTGTTTAAGAAGTAAAATAAATTATAGAATTCCACGCAAAATTTTAATATTCATTATACTAGATACATATATCAAGTGCTACTTTGTTCAAGCTTTTTTTTCTGTTCAGGTTCTATAGAAAGGAATTTGTCTCTCTACAATTTTATATAAATTTATTCTAATACGTCGAAGCAACCAAAACTAAATCTTATCATTAATCTGTATTCTTTAACTTAATAACCTTAAATATAAGGTACACGAAACTTACAGCTACCTTAGAAGAGTGCAAAAGAACAAACCGGAACAGAAAGTTCACAAATGATCATTTAGAAAATATTTATCCCGTCATCATTTTTTACGGATTCTTTATTCACTAAAAAAAAAAAGGAATTTTTGTTAGAGATATTAGGAATTATTTGATACGTCTATTACCAACGTTACCCTTTGTACAATGCAAAATATGGTACTTTTTAACTTTATAGTCGAGTATTCTTCTAAACCCATTATCAATCATCATCTCTTAGTATCGTTGTAAATAAAAAGGAACCTGTTATAGAAAAAACCTGGGACACGCAATTATTTACACAATCAGCAAATACATAGTCAAATTTTACTTTTCTACGACCAGATAAAATTACTTAACGGTCCAATTGCTGCAAATACAACCTTTCATAAAAAATCCGACTAGCATATGAATTCATATTGCATATCGTGTACAGTAATCGGATTAAAAAAATATGCAATTTCTCCGAATTTCGTACATTGTATATGAAATTAACAATACTCAACATGATTACAGAAGGTGCGCAATATATTGAACATTAAAATATCTTCATATCTATTTCTGCACAGTTAGGTGTAAATAAATAACAAGCGCTTGGAGTACCATTTGCATGTGGTAACTTAATAATCTTGACATAGAAATTCTTTTATTCGATACTGGTTTATCCTTAATGCTATTCATTTATTTCCTGTTCGATTTTAACACTATTGTCATTAGTAATCTACTATTTAAAGGTGATTTTTTGCTTCAAATTTATTAAAGGGACACACGAGCCACAGCAGCCTGATTTTACGTTAATTACCTGGAATTATGATTATTCTGTAGTTGTTCGTTCTTATTAGTTGCTTCCACCTCTGTAGATTTCTTTGAGTTTAAATCCATAGGTACACTATCTTCAATATATTTTATCGAATCGTAATCAGTGCCATTGTGATTTTTATTCTCATATATGTCCGTTAACCATCCCTGTGTGCTGTCCACTTCTCTAGATACAACAAGAAATAGTTCCTTCTCCTTGCTATCTATTTGCTCTTTCAGGTACGCTAGTAACTCGTTGTCCTAATACAATAGAATCATTATTGATCGCTACATGGAGGATTCATAATGAAGAATGATAACACTACAAAACTTTACCCACCTTCCCAATAAGTTGTGGTGTATCCAACTTAGAATCAAGATTATAAAAGGCACCATGAATCTTGCGTAATGCAACCCAATGACGTCTTTTTAAAGGTAAAAGAACAAAACCCAATTTATACTCAGTCGGAACGTTCAATATGAAGCCTTCAATGTTTTTGAGGCACAAACATTTTGGGTCTCTGAAAGGAGCAACGATAAGTGAAAATGATTAGATGATTCAGTTTTATATTCATGAATTGAGCAACTCAACATACATACCTGCGTTTGTCAAACCAAACTGCTTCATGACCTTTACGCTGCAATGCAGCCATAATGACGTTAATATCATAGTTTCCAAGCCCAAGTAATGACTTATGAGGATTGATCCATACATCAGGACTCAAGCTATAGCAAATCTGATCTAGTTCCTGTTTGCTGAAACCTCGTTCTTGAAATAAATTGTTCAGAGCATGTAAAGCACATAACTCTTTCACCTATAAATAAAATGTAAGAATCTGTTTTAAAAAGGAAACAACGTAACAATTAAAAATTGCTGACTAAACTTTTACATGTTGAATTCTATTTTTCCATGATCGCCATGTCGATTCTTATATATTATCTTATATATCGAACATGATCATCACTTATTCAATTAATTTCTCATTCTCTTTTCTTTATAGTAAAATTCATTACTCCAAAACATATAAACACAAGAAAATATTTAACATATTAAGACATTTGTCCTATATTAAGTTTCTATTAGAAAACCAGTATATGGGACTGACAACTATTGTAATTACCATAATAAATAAACAATCAGTCATTAGACATTTATTTCCTCCTAGTCACATCAATAACTAAATATAACTAATATTTCAATTGCACAATAAAGGTCAATTATTAAGTATGACTCTATGACAACATTAATTAACGTCATAATAAATTTTATAATTACCTGACGTTCATGATATATCGAACCAGTCATATCAATTGCAGCACTCTTCACCATTTCAACTACATAATTCTGTCAACTCCCTTGTTGACAGTACAACTATAAACAGAAAAAGATAAACGTTCTTACGTTGATATATGAAAACACTACGTGAAAAGGGTCTACGGTTTCTTCTCTTCGTTATTCACTTAAAAATTAATAAGTATATTCTATTTATACTTGACAGATCTATTATTTTTCAATGAATGATAGTTATTCTGTTATTCCGTCAAACAGCCCAGCCTTCGGTTACTGCACGTCGCACGTCTTCTTACGATGGTATAAATGGTATAAATCGAAAGCTTCGACTATGAAAATTCGTAACAGAGAATTTCAGACAGGTGTTTATGAAAAAAATGAACAACATGATCGACCTTAGAATGTACCAACAGTGTATAAAAACTTATCACGAAAAGAGACAACTTTATAAAAAAATAAAATCATATATCTTATATACTTTATTTTGAGGCTAATTCTGCGTTTATTATTATTATGTATTATTATTGATTTAATTTTATAAATATGATTTTATTAGAAATTTCTATAAAACGCTAGTCGTTTTTAAAGTTTACCGTTGGATGGTTTAAAATATATCTACGTGAAAACTTTGTTAACTGGTTATGATAACTATGGCGGATGATTGTATGTATAAGTCGGTAACTATAAGTTTGTCATACGTAATGCATTTGGGAGCATGAAGTAATATTAACAAGTCGAATATATTGCGTCATTCCGAAAAATAATATGTTTAAATAAATTCTGAAAACAGTAATAAGACTAATCTGAAAAATGATGCTAAGGACAATATTGGACGCTAATCTGATCCTGAGGATCTTTGAAGAGTCAGTATATTAATTTTTGTAATGAATTATAGTTACATTGAATTATGTATAATAGATTTTATTCTTTTTAAGACAAGAGCTTTATAATAACATTAAAAATAATTGATCTGCGAGATACGAATCTTTATTGAGGTATAATATCAGGCTGCAATAAAAAATAAGAAACGTAGATGCAATATCCTGACAATATGTTTTTTAAATGTTTTGTATATGGATCTATTGTTATTTAATAATTGAACTTATTTAAACTTAAATTTTCATACACTTTTTATATTGGAGCTTGATTTATTCTCAATCAGAAAATGAGTCTACATGGTATGATCTCATCTTTAGCTACAATTTATTGTAATTGTACAATTTAAAGGTATTAATAAATTATGCTTATAAATGCAGACTAGACAAAGTGTATTCTACATTCATGTAAACTATATTCGGAATATCAAACTGAAAACATGACAGGGCTTGTAATAGTACTACATTGAGGTAGGGAACATTTATCATTTCGCTTTTGACTTTTATGTTAACTTAAAAAAATATGATGAAAGTAGAATTTTTGTTTGAGAAAATCAGAAACCAGTAGTCTAATGCTTTAATAACAATTACTGTCTCTTTTTTGCTGCCTTTACTGCTTTAGTCTTTGGCTTTTCACCACCAGCAAAGAACGATGTAATTACTTCTGACATTTCTGGCATGTTATAAATTGTTAGGTTATTCAATTGTTCCATTTCCTGCATGAAAATTACATGGTGTTAATGATTATTGTAAATATCTATAAATTTGAATAAATATGAATCAAATTACAAACCTTTCTAGTTTCCGGGTCGTTCATAATTTTTGGTAAAATCATTATCAACATCAAAGGAAGAATCATCATGAGAACCTTAATAAATATAAATCAATACATTAGTTATTAGTTAACTAATTGTAAGTGTAAAAGTAAAATAAAAAGGTAAAATTACATACCATTGGGTTAAAAAGAAAATCTGTCACTCTCCATTGCTCTCTAAGTTGGAAATATCGGAATGGAGAGAAGGGTCTCATTTTAAGAGGATATGGTACTTGAATCACTTGTGACGTCTGAACCAAGTTAACCTTTCGGGCTCTGAATTTTCCTTTTGAATTAATTTCTACTCTCACTGGTTCATAAGCATAATTAGGATTGACAACTTCAACAACATATGAGCCGGATGGCACATTTGAAATGACAAATGTACCATCTTCTCTATAAATAAAAAACATCATAACATCAATAGACCATCCGATAGTAAATAGGAAAAGTTACTCTATTATTTCATGCATACATAATGCTCTCTTATATGAAACCTACCTAAGAAAACCATAATGCTCTCCACCATTAACCATTACATTTGTTATAAGTTGCCATCCGCTTGACGCTGCATTTTCCCAAGGAAATACTTTACCTTCAATAACGTAAAGATCACTTGACGAATCTTCATCGTTATCAATAACCATACGATTCGTCGCGCTTACATCCGCTGACACGAATATGAAACAAGATAATAAGAACATTAACGAGTAAATTACACCTCGAATAAAAGTCATTTTTTAACTATTACACTGCTTAGTACAATAATTTAATACGTATTCTCAATTCGGTAAATATAATACAATTGGTAGAAAAAGACGTCGGATGTCTTTTTTCCTTACACCACAAACTATTCATATGTAAGATATCACACTCATAGCTGGTTTAGATTTTCACACTACACAAAATGAAATAATTTTCATTATAACACAATACATTTGAGTAAGTTCTGTTAGATTTTTATAGAATAACAATAAAAGGCTAAGAAGTACAGTTTTGGTATTATTGTTTATTATGAGCGTTATATGACTACGTACTTTACCATACCGTTATTAAAAGCATTGTGGGAGTGCCTATATGTACAACTGTATCGTCAATGGTTGGAATAGTGCGTGAGTCGCCGTAGCATGCGCCGTAGGTAAGCTAAAAATGAGCTTGTGAAGTTATTGTATACTGTTCATACTGTTGTATACTTACAGCTGTTCATTTTTAGTGAAATTTAACGTGTTTGTAACGTTTGAGTAATATTATATATAACTAGAAAAAGTACATATAAAAATTGTCGAAATGGAGGAAAAATTGCGACAGATGGAAGACGAAATGAATAGGTAATTACAAGTAACATGGTTTTACTTTTTAGGCTTTGAGCTTTACTAACCTTTTCTTTTCGTTAAGTTGAATAGTTTTAATTATCCTCGTTATTGTTTTTCTAGTAAGTGTTGCCAGTAGTTCAGAATAATAATTGCTTTCAATAATATTAAGACTTAAATCGTATTTATACTCTATTAAATGTTTCTTGCTAAAAATGATATCATGGTGTTTTATGGTCTTACTTTTGTAATATTACAATTTCTTTATTAAATTTAGGTTTGAGGCCGAAATTGGGGGTCAGATTGTTGCTCCAATGGTTAGGCCAGTTATCGGAGCCAATACATATAGTCAGGTTGCTCGACAACTGGAGCAACATGAGTTACCAACACCAGTAGTTGCTGCAGCTGCGGCTACATTGGCGTTTCCACCAATGATTGGTTTTCCTCCACCACCACCACCACCACCTCCACCACCGATACTTATACCACCTCAAGTTGCTAGACAAGGTAATTTTTGACAAAGAAAAATATTAATTATTAATTAATACTGTATAAAATAATTAGTTAGTCATTTATTTATATAGGTTCTGTACCTGTTACAACTTATTCATCGCCTGCACAAATAAGTAATTCTTACTTACCAAATATGGTGGATCCTTGTTTGAGTGCCACCCCAAAAACATATGAATCACCATCAGCACCAATTATACATCCAGAAATCATCGAACAGATTATCAATACCAAAATACCAGAGGATGATGGAAAAAGGAAACCAAAGGTAAAAGGTGTCAGTACTGCTGCCGAATTAGCAATCAGCCAAGGAAAAGCCAGTTCCATCATGGCTAATGCTAGTGCGGAGGAAAGCCATCCAAAAGGAAAAGGAAAGAAAAACAAAAAGATAATCCGAATGGCTGGTGGACAAACCTGGGAAGACCCATCACTACTTGAATGGGATGAAGGTATGTGTTTCTTGTTAAAAAATATTTTTAATGCATCACTATTCTAATATTTAATTTTTTCTTTGTTTCACACAATTCACAGACGACTTTAGGATATTTTGCGGCGATCTGGGAAACGACGTCACCGACGAAATGCTAGTAAGAGTCTTCGGCAAATATCCTAGCTTCCAAAGAGCAAAAGTAGTCAGGGACAAGCGCACTAATAAAACCAAGGGCTTTGGATTTGTCTCTTTCAAAGATCCGCAAGACTTCATCAAAGCTATGAAGGAGATGAATGGTAAGCTCTATTGAATATTCTTTATAATACTATTTATGAAACATTCGCGTTCCAATATTTGGTGACAACATATCACTGTTACAATTAAGACATTAGGAATTATGACTAGGGAATTAATAAATCCCTATTCACGCAAAGTATCCTGGCTAAATCGTTGTTTGGCAAACATGATACAGTTTACTAAGCGTAGACCTACCATGATTTTCCATATGGTCAATGCAATATTTTCTAAAAAAAAAGATATATTGCATCGTTGATAATCACTCTAAAATAGCCAAGCAATAATAATTAGACATGCAGCGAAAGGGCTCTTATTATAATCAATCCGTTCCGTATTTCCCACTAGAGAATCTCTAAGTTTGTCACTTCTTAATGAAAAATACTATTTGGTATTTTCGCAGAACGACAACATCTAGAATTTTCTTACAATTTAAATAATATCCTTGACTAGTAATCACTCTAACAATTATAACCGCAATAAAATTTCAAAGACAATGAGGCAGATAGATGGCAAGCAGGCATCTAAACAAAAGTGTGTTAGCTTAATAGTATCTCTATCTCCCAAGCGGTCCCCAACCATAGGATACAAAGAGTTGAGGTATTATTGAATATTGCCGTCTTGGTTGACCGGAAGCTCCATTTCGAGGCGCCAGCCGATAATTCGGTAAATGCCTGGATAGCGTTGTTGATGTCAGGGAGTTTTCCAAAGGAAGAGCTCGTGCTGGCTCCACTAAACCGCTTCCTAAAGAGCCAACTCATTTTTAGTATTAATTAACTCGATCGTAAAAAAAAAGTCTTGTATATTGTTTACCTGGCACGCCAGTACTTAGTCCGTTATTCCGTGTGTTATGGGGACTCATATAAAGTACAGAAAATGGCATACCACCAGCACCCCAGCCACGTGATACGAATACATCCTTTTTAGAGAGTCTATTGGTGACTTGTCTGACCGACGGCGAAGTAGATTTTAATCTCATATCCAAGTTTCTGCTACTTTCTCTCCATGGATCTATCTCAGAATCTAATTTCTCATCTACCTGCATTCTGAAAGGATAAGAAAAAACTGGTTGATAAGACTTAAGGAAATTCAAGACGTCCAGACTAGTTTATGGCACGTGGTGTTAGAGACAGTGCTATTCAGACAAGTAGAAGAGTGGCACACTGATTGATCGATTGTGTATACAGTGACGAGCTCTTCAAGATGATGGATCCTTTACAATAGGTAAAAAAACAAACTGCGTGGCTAAACTCGTGTCTAGACAATTTTAATACTCATAATCTTTCAATTTTCATTAGGGTGCTGTACGTACTTCTTGTCGCGGTCCTTGCCCAATGACACAAGCCATTCCCAGTAGCGTGTTTTCCAAGTCGATGAAAATAGAGGATTAGAAAGATCATTTTTCTCCCAAATTGTTTTAAGGTCCAGAGTAGATGCTGCTTCACTTGGTAGCACTGATATTGTATTCAACCCTACGATCAGGACTAAGGTCTTGCACAATCTGGATATCGACGTAGTTGTTGTCATAGTTCTCGTCATCCGTGCTGACCAGTTTGTTGTCCATTTCATTATTATTCCTTCTGTAAAATCTGCTTTACTTCTTTGTCCTTTGAATATCCGTGAATTCCTTTAATTCTTGTGGCGTAGTTCCAGTCGAATTTATACTGCAGAGATATAAGTATAATAGTACAACATAGTAAAATATAAATATGCAGTTTTAAGTAATAGTCGCATTAAAGGGTCAATGCACAATCGCGTTAAACAACAAACTTGGATAAACAAACTCTCCATATCGGTTCTTACGCTTCTTGTTTACGTTTCCCTTACAATATTAATTATCCAAACGCATATTTATTCAGTACGGGAACACCGAATTTTCCAGACTAATTTACAGTCGTGTGGGTAATCTTAATTAATATTTCACGCCGTTCTTGTTGAATATATCATTCGTCATTTATGGTATGCCACACAAATGGTTTATTTTTGATTTCCCAATCGTATCCGCTATAGGTACCACCAGCTAATGTGGATACGTATATGTAAAGTCATCGTTGAGTGCGGATATGCACACGTGGTTCCTGAACATATAAAATGCCTGTGGGTGGTGGCATACAAAATGGTCAAACTTGAATACACTAGGAGGGATGACCACTTGACGATTCGTTAACGCTGTTAAATAATTCAGCACTGATTTATAGGTAAGCGGGCATGTTGTTTACGTTCCAGGGAATTTCTGCAATGCGTGAGTCTATTTGTAAGACATTCCTGATATATTTAGAACTGCTATGTGCTTGTGATCGGGACGCCTGAGGCGAAGAGGAGAGAGCCACAACCGTAGAAAAACTGATAATTCGTGCATGCCTGCGTGCCGAAGTTCTTACGTTTCTGCCTGCGTACGTCGCCACGAATAAAGACGCGTGTCCAACGCAACGTCTCTATATCTAGTCGGGGCCGCACTCAGCTCGTTTGGATGCTGAACTTTTAAGAAATTTTGATTATTATGCCCCTTTCGTATTTCTTTGGTAAATATGCAAAATGCCAATCTTCAAGAAACTCACGGCAGTTCTATCCAAGCGTACCAGACAATAATGAAACTTGTTATGGATAACTAGAAGGCTATTGATGGGTAACCCATTGATAATGTACCGATGATCCATGTCAGACAATAGAAGTGTCGTAAACACCGATCCTTCGCTTTTTAATAGAACGGAGATTCGAGAATTCCGATTAAAACTTGGAGAATATTTGAATAGCTCATTTTTTAATTGAGTAGATATGTCTTTTAAATGGTATCCCTACGACTGTGGAATTCCAAGTTCACCAGAGTTATGATATCTTTACGATATATTAGAGGGCGAAGCAACAAATGCATTCCAGCAATCATCTATTTTGTAGGGAGAATGCATAGTGTGTCTTATTAAAATGCATCGCTGTATGCGTTACGAAAGAATCAATCTCTTGCGTGGACACAAGAGCGACAACGCCCATCGACAAACAAAGAATACATTATTGAAATTTTGCCACCGATGTACTTCTTTGTTCAAGATCATTATGTATAGATGAAACATTTGAACGGAATCTCGAGAATCCATATCGAGATGGTTATTGTTACCGTGTAACAAACAAGTAAGGGATCATATGTATGAATGAAAAAGAAATTTGCTGAGTTCTCCAATATTCTACGTTCTGTGAATCAATATTTCGCAAAGGACAGCGTTATATTATTTTGATTATATGGGTTTCTATGTATATTTTTATTTTGAGTCATTGCCAATTTATTGATCTATCGATCTCCGTCAAGGAATCAATCATTTCTACGTGATACAGTGAATATATATAGAATATGAAATCCTGTGATTTACAAGAGTTAGTCGAAAAATCATGGTGAATGGTGCCCCGCCGCACTGACCCCCTCTTACTCGAGGATTACCTCGAATGAATGGAATATCGATAAAGCTCTCAGATAATTGCATAGACGTCAATCGAGAGCCTGATGGTGAGCTGACGTGAGATTTAATAGGTCACGTAACATTAAAACAGTTTTTTTTTTCATTACAACACTGTCCCTCTTGTTCTCTTCTCGCATCGTATCTCACTCATCCTCTAACTTTATCGTTCTCTCTCTCTCTCTCTCTCTCTCTCTCTCTCTCTCTCTCTCTCTCTCTCTCTCTCTCTCTCTCTCTCTCTCTCTCTCGCTCTGTCTCTCTCTCTCTTACCCCTCACCTTGTTCATATATCTAAAATAATTGTTTAAATGTCTCGCGACAACCTAGGTCGAAAGATATTTGCTTTTCATCCATGTATAAATCTCGTCTGAAAAATGCCCATATTTCGCGTGACATATTTTATCTTTGATATTTCCCAGGACTTTGAGAATTGTACGAAACTAAAGTGAAAATTCATTTAAAAGCTTCAACGAACGGATTTTATTAGTTCTATACGTGTGCGAGTGGTAGATATAGTTATGCTTATAAGCAACAGGTAGATGGAAGTCAGGGTGCCGGTAGAACGTATAAATATTGTAGAAATGATTGCATCAAATATGAATTATCAATAGTTAATGTAGATAGTTAAGTTTAAAAAGTTACTTTATTTTGTTTGTGGGTGTTATATGTTATTAAGAAAATTCGCTGTTCTCTACCGTAAGGGTTCAGCACGGAATTTCAAATCTATTATCAGTGAATATGGGAAACAGTTGCTTGAAAGTGTTTAAATTTGTTTGTTTTTCACCCGCGTGCATATTCGTGACATTCGGTTCATGATTTCTACCCCTAGGTAGGCAACCCGTTATGCGTGGAAATCAGCAGCGCGCAAATTAAAAAGAAACAGACTGCTGCACTTACCCGCTGCAGATTATCCAAGTATGAATTTCCTTGTCTCGCTGATTTATTTCTTTTAATTTTTTTCTTTGTTCTCTTCTTTTTATCCCCAGTGATCTGACGCTTCCGTGATTCTTTTGAAGTTGGAGGATGGATCCTCCTTCTTCGTAGTTACACGGGATTTATTGTAGGGAAAGGATAGAAAAGGGATGCAGTGAAATGAAAAATTGAATGAATGAAAAGTATCCTGGGTGGACTAAAATGACGTTACTGAAGAGGATGATTGGTTTCCCCGAAGAAGAGGAAGTCACGCGGTTCGTAGTGTTCGTTCCGTTGATCGTCAGGGTGACTACGACGGAATGCGTCGCGTCGACGAGCGTCTCGGTACTCATTCAACAACCCCTACCAGATCCGTAAGACCCCACCCTTCGAAAACAGGCCAATCGGATTTTCGGATATCACGAACCAATCCTCAACTTTTTCTGCCGCGTGAATCAGACATGCATACTGCAGAAACATCCCCGTAGGCGTCGGGATGAAATACCAAATAGTTCTTGATACTTGATAGATTAATACCCTCGTAATACTCTAAAGATACTGCCTGCAGATTAAAAATGAACTGTGGCACACATTTTCAAAAGCCATATTGCTTTGTCCTGGTAGGCGGAAGTGTCTTCAGTGGCTGGACCCAATTTCGTCGTTCGTTTCATAAACCGCTAATATTTTTTAATTATATTCATAGCATTATAACTCGTTTAGTTAATACCTATTCATTCTATTCTAATATAATCCGTCATCACTACCGTAGAGACAGATCTGATACACACAAGTGGTTCTCATATGCTGCAAAGGGAAACACGCAGAACCATATTTTATTTCCTGGACGAATGTTCAGCTATTACGTAAATCCTTAAGTTGTACTTCCTTCTTTCTGCTTCCAAGAATAGTCAGCGTATTTGTCAAGTGGAGACGAAAACAAGCTTTTGTATCCATACATCAGTGTATCAATCGTTATTGGATTTTCCATCTTTTGTCTGTTATGCTTGTCAAAGGGATTTTTAAGATTAATTTTCATCAAACCATTCAATTTCCAGGAAGACGACAATGGCGGATTTTGTGCGATTCTCTTCTTGCTCAAAGTACTTGGATCCTCTGCTACGCGTAAACTCTCATTTTACGGCAGAGTAACACTGGCTATGGTCTAGTCTTTTTTATTATTTGATTCATAAGTCAAAAGCCCGACTGGGTCATGGAAATGATGAACCAACGAACGGATATATGAGCAGCGTTTGAGGTACCGGAGTCAAGTAGCGAATTAAAACTGTCTCTTGGTGTAACCTTGCGTAGCTTTGATCAAAATTACACTGCTGATCCATGATCCCGTCGACTCGCGTTAATATGTTTACCTCAAATCACTTATTAAAGCATCTAGGATTAGATTACATGCTACGGATTAATGTCATTTATTAAAATTAAAAAAAAAATAGGATCATGTTCTTCGTCATTTGAAAATCAAGTCAAGGTAGACTTTATGCTCGAGTACTGTAATAATTAAATCGTAAATTCAGAGTAAGAGAGAATATTATTACAGGACGAGAAAAGGGTATATTCTTTTGGTTTTTGCCATTTATTTAGATGTTACCCTTCAGTGCTCCACTTCGGCGCAAAATGAAAAAGCGTCTGGGATTAACTTTAAACTTCTATGAAATATCGTTGCAATATTAAGAAAAAACTGGGGTTTCTGTGAGAAATTATATCAAAGATATTTCTCGTTATAGAGATTCGTACGAACAATCACGCGCCAAAGGAATGATTTACTTGGGTATGAAAGGATCGAGTTAAAGTTTAAAATTCCATAACTTCTATGTTCTTATTTGACTGGAGGTAAAAAAGTTTTAAATCAAACAAAAAGATTTAAAATAAATTCAGAGTTAACATGTATGTTGTGCGACCGTGAGAGGTCTAGGACTACGATTACCTGTTGCCCAGGGAAGTCACTGACGTAAACAAATCAGCAACTTCAGTTTTTTTTATTCTTTATCATTTCCCTTCTTACAAGAGCGGCATTTTGTACTTTACACAAATTCAACAAGATTTTTCCATCCCATCGCTAATGGCTTTTCCTCCCGATTGTGTTACAGGAAGGTATGTAGGATCGCGACCTATAAAATTACGCAAGAGTTCGTGGAAACAACGAAACTTGGAAACTGTACGTAAGAAGGAGAAGGAGAAGCAGGCACTGATTGGACTTCTGACAGGACGATGAGATTAATAAAAATACGAAAAGCTTCCTTCAGGATAGCTTCTAACATCTGGAATATGTTCTATCGACTAACGTACTAGGATGGAACTAGAAAAGCTTGAAAAAGGTGTAGATCGATCTTATTCGATTGTCCTGTGGAAATTTTGAAGAGTTTTCTGTTTCTCAGCATCCTTAGTTATGTCGTCTTTTAAGATTTTTTAACTCCTCAATTCGTTATATATTCTTAAGACATACAGCTGACTATATGAAATATTAGCCATCGAATGCAATGTCCTCTGTAAGATCATTTGGTTCCTCCAATTATCAAGCAACAGCTCTTTCGGTTTTCTTTATAAAATGGAGAACAGTCGAAGATTCACAGTACAAGATTATTGGCAGATATCGTAAGAATATTGTGAATTTAATCTAAGGATGACTGGGATGCTGCAGAAGATAAACATGAAAATGAGTGATCGATCTTGCATCGAACACTACAAACAAAAACTTATAAAGGTGAAGCGTCATTATTGTGTGATGCTACAAAAATAAAGTGGTACCTCTGTTGTGTCTGTTGATGGTATTTTTTTTTTGTTTTGAATTCCTAACTTCTGTTTTTGTCTCCATTTAACGGGTATTAGTAATATGTTATATGATAGATCAAAAGCTGTTCCTTCATTCATTTATCTCATTTGCCATTTACTCTATAAACTTTTGAAAAAAAGTGTGAGAAACATTTTCACTTTGAAATTCGATTCTTTTCATGTATCTTACGCAGACAAATACAGGAAACATTAATACCTTTATAACTTTCTTAATACTTCTTTTTTCTCGCTGATATTGAATTCGCCATGAAGAGCATATATTTTCAACTGTTGGATGTAAGCAAGTCGATTGTCACGACGAGAATGTATAAAATACCGCGATATGCTGAATATCGTGTCTATTTATATTATAATCTTTATATTGAAAAATATCGCGGATACAGAAGTCTATTTCATAAGAATAAATCTACACGTTAAAAGAAAAAGTGAATCAAGAACGCCATGAATTGGACTCGTATGATCGATTTTTGTTCCTTGTTTACTGAAAAAGTCTGACAGATCAAGCACCAGTTAATAAATATTAAAAAATCTCTACAACATACAATAGTGTAATGATTGGTGATTCTGGTGAGGGTGGTGAAGATAAGGGGGGTAATCCTCTTGGCGTAAGCATTTATTTACTCCAAGATCCAAATGTCCCACAAATCTTTCTCATTCGTCAATAAATCTTAGTCATTTGACATTCACTAAATCATCATTACGTTTACCTGTAGTAAAACTCACCAGTCACTATCAGCAAAATGCACATTAGAAAAATATCATTTATTTAGACGTATGAAGGTGGACGTAATGAACTAGGGGAAAAACATGGCCAGGGAAAAGCTGCGTTACCCAATGGCGATTTTTACATAGGAAACTATTGCAAAGGTGTTCGGCATGGCAAGGGACTCTACGTCTTTAGAAATGGTGCACGATACGATGGTGAATGGAGACTAAATCTTAAACATGGTCAAGGCATCTTCCACTACCCGGATGGAACTCGCTATGAAGGTACTTTCTAAGAACATGAAAATATTGAGTCTAGCTTTAGAAAAATCATCTAGGAGAATGGAAGAGAGATACCAAGTATGGATTTGGATCGTATTACTATTCTAATCAAGATATCTATGAAGGATCCTGGAAAAAGAATCTTCGACATGGACTAGGTACCTACTTCTATGCATTAACTGGTACCAAGTTCATGGGTACTTGGATCAAGGACCGTATGCAAGGTTTTGGTCAGCTTGTTCATCCACGTCATCGTTATCATGGATTTTGGCAGCTTAATTTGGTACCAATTGGTTATCAATAATCTACTGCTATCTTTGCTAATATTTGTATGTCTATCATAATATCTAAGTTTGGAAAGTGGTGACAACCGATAGCTTGTACAGTTGGCTCACGTATTATAACTAATTATGTTTTTTAATTAATGTCTTTTACGTGCTTATTTAATCCGGAAATGACGACAGCCTTATGGACGTGGATGCTTTACCTTTGAAAACGGCTGCATGCTGCACGGATACTATGTTCATATTCGTGATCCTGAATACGATAAAGTAGAAAATCATGAAATGGATCAATTCGATGTGCGTCATTCAAAAAGTGTTCTTTAATTAATGTTTAATGAATTGTTATATAAATAATGTTTCATTCGTTAGAGAACGAGCAAAGGTGCCGAAGATATGAATATTCAGGATGATATAAATGAATCAGGAAAGGTGCAAAATAAATTCGATTTTCCACCACCTTTGAAGAAGGGTGTCCTGGCTCTTTGGCGAGTTCGGCACGTAACTCGATATAATCCTGATTTATTACCACCGGAACCCATTCCGCTCCAAGAAGAGGTTGTATGCGTGTTATAAATACTGTTATGTGAAAAGCTTCATGAATATTTAATAATCCAGATATCCATTGAATCAATTCCGGACAATTGCAATGACGATTTCGACCCGGTGAAGGAAGATCTAGAAAAGCTTGAATATTTGCAATATTCAGAATTTGAGTACAATGATGGATACGGTGAATACATGTATCAGGAAGACGACGAAGAGAATAAAACTCCACGTCCTATATAATTAATGTAATCGTTTCTTAGTGTCAGATTTGAATAACACTAAAAAATCTGTATAAAACTAAAAAACACTATAAAAACTTATATCTGTACTTGTAACAATTTTATATTTTATAATAGCATTTAGAGAAATATTAACTGAGATAGAATATGAGACTTTAAGCCGTTTATTTAAGAAATTATAATAACAGATACGTACAAGTTTTCACATTGCACGTCGCGTGGATTATTTTTTAAACATATACTGCTCTTCTCTCTCATTCATGCGATCACATTCTAATAATATCATCAATGTATAAGTAGTGTTAGTGGTAAATGCTGTATACGAACAAACGATCCTTGTATCTTCCTAAGCAATTTCTCTTCGACGTTCAATATTCGATTTAATTACTATTCGCCAATTCCTCGTTACGCTTAAATACATAATTTGGTTTCCTACATACGCCGCATCATAAATTTTATAATGATAAAACTTTAGAAGAGGAAGGACTGCATCCGGATGAACGTTTCTTCCAGCTTCGAAGTCATCTTTCGAGATTCCTTTATAAATGTTGCCTGTGGTCTTATCAGAATATATATTTGCCACTATTACAGATCCTTACAATTGCAGCAATAAATAATGTAGTTGGATAAATAATCCGTGCGCTTTGAAAGCTCCCATTATAAATTATTGTACTGATATACGTAGATATCCTCTTCCTGTTAAATGTCGAATACTTGCAATTTTTAGTAGTAAACATTTCTCGTTCGTGTCATCCTTCTATATCGAACGCTACCATTCCCATTCTTGCATTCGCACATTATATCAAATACACGCGAATTATTTCATGCGTCGTTAATTTGTCAATTCGCTAAGTCAACACGTACAAAAAGAGACCTTCGGCGTTCTAGAAAAATGGTCAACACTCGATTTTATTTACAATCAGACTGCCACGAGCATTCGTCTACAACGTTGGATGCAACCGTTGGTTCGTCTTATTATCAATTAACACCTTACGAATCTAAATTAATACTATTATCCCTTGCTCTCACGTAAAACCTGAAATCGTACTCGATCGTCACCGATTAGATTCGATCGAGGCAGCCTTACCTATCGGGAAATCACACGATAGAAAATTCTTTCACGGACTCTCGCACTCCTACTGCCTCCCGTTAATACGTGCTCTCTCAACCTGTATAATAATAGAAAAATTTTAACGCACACGGCACATGGCGCGTTAGCAATTACGCACAATATTTATACTGTCGTAACGTTCATGAATAGAGAAATGATTAAGAAGCTAGTCACGACCCCATGGCGTATTTTTTCCTTTCTCTCTGTCGCTACATAACACAAACATGCTGCTTCTTCTTTACTGGCAAAACACGCACGCACATAAGTAGCTTATTTTAGGTAAGTGAAAAAGATAAAAGTCTCAATGCCGTTTTTAAACAGCCAGTCCATACTTCTCTTTTTCCAGGCATGCATGCGTGCATGTCAATGGCGTTTATGGTTATCTCAGACGAAGACTGTACACGGTATGTTTATCGTATCGGCGTGTTGCGAATTTTGCAATAGCAAAATTTTTTTTTTCTTTTATGGGGGCGGGGGAGGGTGGTGGAACTTTTTAACTCTTCGTTCTTTTGTTCTTCGTACTTCTCTGTTAATTATGGCTTCTCTCCCTTCGCACAAAACCTTTCTTGGCACAAAAGTAGTACAACTTTCGCACACGATGCGAAATATATCCACAGCCTCCTTCGAATACGAGCACCGCTCTTAGTCTATTGCTATTGAAAACTATCGCGAGCATGGTCAGAGTTGGCAAAATATTAATTATACATATATATATATCTTTTGTTAATTATAAAGGAATCTCTATCCTTTATATTTAGAGATACAAAGCGGTATCTTTTTTTATTTATTTAATTTGTTTTTATACGACCAGTATCGATTATCTATGACTGATGCTTCACCATACTTCTTAACGAGTACCGATTACTAATACACGCGATCGAAAACCAGATATACCTAGAGAAATTGTAAAGAGTAGAAAAAGGAATTATTATTTTGTACTTATGATTGTACTTACGAATAATATTTACAAATTATTAAAAGAACGTATCGAGGTTTGGCCTCAACTGCGTTATAAAAACCGGTTTCTTCGAATGCGAATATGTAGTGAAGTAAAATAAGAGTTAGCCAGTTATTTCACGATAGGATGTATCATGTTGAGAATAGTCAGGTTTTATAAATAAAGAATAGTGATTTCGCCAACTCTGAACACAAGGAATGGAATTCAAGCAAATCCAATCACAACATACTTGTCTCCATTCTTTACTTTTGGCTTCAGTAGCCATTGCCTTTCGGTGTTTGTCAACCAGACGTGGTCCGTAGTCTTAACTCGAGATTCGAAATTCGAGTATATTTGTTTTTGGAATAGTCTTAGAATAGAAGTGATATAATGATGGATATAAATGCGTACGGACGATGTGCGATGGACGATTTTTTTCACAATCTATCACGGAATATAGCGTATTGTTTTCATTTCTGTCATTCGCAGCACTCATGATAAATTTACGATATTGTTCCACAACGGCTGTGGTTCTTCTCGCAAAGACAGCACTTGTACGATTGGACGCAGTTCATTCTGGCGTGTGCATTGACCAGGAATGCCTCACATCAGATCAGGCGGTGATCTTTGAAACGCAATACTAGCCACGGAAATAATACAGAGTGCAGAAGTCACTACTCCAAGTAAAATGTATACAGAGGTTATTAACCAGAAGGCGAACAAATATAATGTCTTGTTACAATACTTGCCCTGATTTGGGTCATAGTTTGGTTCGTATTCCTTGTACACCCACATGGAACCTAATAAGGATAATAAAAACATTTCCATTTATTCATTGTGTTAATCAATTAACAATCAACGTTAAACTCACGTAACTAATTAACTTACCAATAATAAACCATCCAAGCATGAAACAATTAATAAGAGTCTGTGTTGGTGACTGTCTTATCCTTTCTTCGTCCCTTTCCTCTTGACGCTGGCGTACCCTAGCTGAGAGATGAAGCAATTGTTTCAGCACGCTAAATCCACCACCTACTAGAAGGTAGACAGGAATATATTCGCCCTGAGGACAATCGTTTAAGTAGAGTCCTCCAATGATCATCATAGATATTGGAAGTATTATTGAAACTCCAAGAATGATACTGCAACCAACTAAAAATATTAATAGAATTATAAGTATTGTGCTGCTAGATGAATAAAGTGTCATTTTTAAATATTTGTTGAGTACTCACTTGTTCCTAACAAAAGGACAATAATATTCTTTAAGAAATTAAATACACCTTTTGAAGCTTTATGAGCTTCTCTCATCCGACCAAATAAAGAGTCATAAGACGGTGGTGGAGCTGTAACAATATTCCAATATACAAATTTTCTTGTACTAAGTTTAAAGCGTATCTTCATCATCTAATCATAAACAAATTTCCTCATACCATTTGGATCTATGGCTTCTTCATAGGATGGAGGTGCTCCACGGTCACTGGCCAACATGGATGGATGGCCAAGTGGAAGATTAATATTATGGTACGATGGTGGTGGTATACAACCAATTGGATTTATTTGCCCAGTCACATCATGATGCATATTTCCAGCTATCCTTGTCGGAGCACCATGAGTTATAGGGCTTGGCGACATAACTCCCTGCGTACGCTGCACGTTTTTCCAATCCATACACTTTCTGTCAGAGAAAATATTGATATTTAAAAGTTTCCACGACTAGTAAGAATCAAGTACTCTGCTTCTTGGAAATTCATAGAAAGCAAAAGTTTGCTCCAAACAGACGCGTTTCATAATACAGAGCTGATATATTGTATCCACCGCAGAGTTTACAAATCACGTGTGATAAACATTCAATATTCAGGCAGAAAAATAAACGTCAAAGGGATATAAAATTTTAATAGTATTGCACGCGAGGCTCACTATAATCCTAAGCAAGCATGAACCTCGGTCACTGTTATGTACACCGGTGCATCGTGAAAGGCACCATTTTTCCAAACAACATCTTTCAAGGTAACGAAAGCACTTTAGCGCACCGCGGTACGTGATTTTTTGAAGGACCCACGATAAACTGTCACACCCGCGCCACGTCTAAACTCGCCAAACTTATGAAGGCACAGCGCTTCATAGAACATTTATTTACACGTTGTCTCACAGTAACTTCTAGGCTCCTTCGCGCTACGTAAAATCCAATGATTACTGCATTCGCGTGACAACGGTACTACCGATTCTTCATTTGTTTACTTTGCACGGTACGATATCAGCATATCATAGATCTACACTTCTGTCATAGACTTTCGCCATGACAGGCCATGTGCAATGTGCGAAGTTGTCATTAGGGAATTATCGACATTCCTTGCTCGAACTTCGAGATATTTCTTTGTTCGAGAATCGCAATCGATCGTTTGATCACCAATATCGATGAGCAATAGATATTTATTGTTATGCACAATAACTGTTATACGTTAAACACGGCTTTCAAATCAAGTGAAATTCGTTATATTTATCAGCTAACAGTGGAAATATAATTTATTTGTAATTGATAATCTACGGTGAGGGAAATTTTCCAGTGACCATTTTGGCAAATCGTTGAATTGACTTGACGCCGTGGGTGCGAGAGGGACGGATATACGAGCAATTGCGTGGAAAGAGAAAGATACGCATACTTTTGACCCTGAATGACGACTGAGTATCCTTTTTTCATTCACTATATGAATACAATTCTGGTGACTGATTATTTATTACTATTTTTCAGAGACTTTTCTTACGATTATAACGTATTATACAAAATATCAGATGTCTGGTTTTTAATTAATTTTTAAAAGCAGAGTAATTTGTATAATACAATAGTGTGCAATACGCGTCAACTGTAATGTCATGTATGGTATAAGTGAAGTGTCGTTTATATACGCGGACAAAACTAATCCGTTTTTTGTGTTTATGTAAGAAACCTGAAGCATATTCAAGACTCATTAAAATTTATTTTTGGAAATCAAGTAAATGCTAAGAATTCCGTGCAATAACAGTAATTCATTATTTATTGAAAGAAAACCTCGAGGCTTTCGTGTGAAATCTTAGTCCTATAAATTCGTGAGGTGGAATTCTTAATTGTGAATTATTATTTTAAACGACAGTCAATATCAATGTATTTTTAATCATTAACAATGATTTGTATAGCCAAATGTTTAGGACTCATTGTATCATCAAGCTTTCTTGGGTTATAAGAGCTATCCTGAGCTATCTTTGTCGCAAGACTTGGCATCATGAACTACTGTTACGGAGTTACAAAATGATAGGTAACGCGCTCTTTACTACAGCTTATATTCGAAAGGAATAGGATATCGGGGATCAGACGTGGATCCCTGAAAATAGACAGTGTTCCCGGGAATTTCGACATTTTTATATGATATCGTTTACGTGAAACTCTCATCATTCTTCTATTATACGTCTCAGCGTCTTTGCTGAATGATAGAAGCGTCTGATGATTCGTAGTATTCGTACTTTGAACCCACGATACGAGTTATAGCGAGTGTCTCTATTGTCACGGTAAAGAAAATACATGGGATGCTCGTTAATATAAGTATGTCAATATAGCATTAAAATTATGGACAACATAACGGTGAGTGTAAAATTCCTTTATAATATATGCCAAATATTTGTTTTTACTTCGGACATAACCTTGTTTGTGATAAATAATAACTGCTGTTAAAGATAACAGTGATTAGTGTATTGATGACATCACATAAAACTGTTATGTTCTATGATCATAATCTCTTAAGGATTACTATTAATATTTATAGAAAATTATTAAAGCTGTTGGTTGTTACGTTTCATGTTAGAGTTTTGACACTTGGTTGCTTTGTTTTATTCATACATTGATAGATCAATTATTGAGCTCCGAAGAATTTAATATTTTATTTTTAGGGAATATTGCGTGCCATGTGCCGCGGATTTGTCGACAGTCTAAAGGGTGCTGTGGTTCTTTTCTATATGGATAAACAGATCAACGAAAAAACACTTCAAAACTCACCATCGAGACCTGATTCTCATAGGCGAGATGATGGTGCTCGGTCTTCAGGAAAACGATCAAAGGAACAACGGTATCATTATTATTAGTACCAGCATTATTCGTTAACTCACAACATATTGACACTTACAAATTACAGGGAATCAAAGGTTCTAAAAAGAACAATACAATGTTGTGCATTAAACGGTGGTGTATTTTGGGCTAGCATTCTCATCTTTGAATGTGGACTGCTTCCTTCTTTAAAATATTTATTGACTATTGTGTTTGGTCACTCATCAGGTATGAGTACAACAGTCTGGTCCTGGACAAAACCATTTTTATCTCTTACCTTTGGTACAGTATGGGTTTTACCCTTGTTTCTACTTAGCAGAATAGTCAACAGCTTATGGTTTCAGGTATGGCCCTGTGACAAATTAATATATATATTTTAATTGTTAATATATATTTTCTATTGAATATAGGACATAGCAGATAGTGCATACAGATATAGACAAGGAAGACCTCTTCTCCTTCCAAGTGTGAGTAAACTGGTAGCAGACACACTTTGCAGCGTGTTGGTTCAAGCGTTGTTTCTTGGCCAAGGGATGCTAGTGTCTAAAGTGCCATTACCTCCTATTGGGGACCTTTTGGCTCTTGTCCATATGTGCCTTTTGTATGCCCTCTATGCCTTTGAATATAAATGGTTCAATATGGGCTGGGAACTTCATAGAAGGCTGACTTTCATTGAAGCTAATTGGCCATATTTTGTTGGTTTCGGCATGCCATTAGCTGTGCTCACGCAGTTGCCTAATTCATATGTTATAAGGTACAATCAAAGACCTTAGAATGTCATATCGTACCAAAGGATGAATAAATATGTTCTATATGTATAAAAAATTTCACTTTCAGTGGCTGTGTATTCTCTATTCTTTTCCCACTGTTTATTGTGAGTGGGAATGAAGCTGAACCTGTGACTGGGGTCTGGTATGTGTCTGCTCTATTCCTACATATATTTTTTATCTCTATTGTCATAGTACTATTGGAACTATTAAGAATTTGTTTTTCACCGTACTATGACATGACAGTTACTCAATAAATCTGATAACTTTTACCATAAATCTATAAATTATCTTCAGTCAGAAGTTTACGCATTATCTTTTTGTTACAGTGATTGTCCATTGAAACTGTTTTCTCCCGTTATCGCTATTGCGAATACACTTTTCAACAAAACCATTGGCCCTGCGAATAGACGGTGACAGTTGCGAATGCAAGCAATTTCCAAAGTGAACGAGCCAACATGAGAAATCTATTAATCCGTAAGTTTATAAAAATATATATATTTATATATATCTAATATCATATATATATATATTTATATATATTTCTCATGACAGAAAATGTATATCTGACTCTTTTTTTCATATGTAAGAGGTGCTATGATCTATTAATAGCACATTTAAGAATGATTATTCTTTGTAGCTCTAAGATTTTAAGATTTTAATGAATCGCGTCGTATTTTCCTTATTGACTTAGTTATACGTATACTTTAGTTTTATAAATGATCCGCTCCTTGCCTGCAATTACGATTAAAACTATGATTTCTGTATTTATATAATCTATTGAACAAAAATTTTCGTATGCGCTTATGGTTGATCTCACAAATGCAAGTGAATGCAGCAAGTATTGCACATAGTGCAAGTACACAGACAAAATATAATTGAGTCGCTATACGAGAAACCATGTCTTCATTAGTCTTACATATACGAGAATATACATAGAGATAATTAGCGATAACGTGATATAATATAAAGAAGAAAGTGAAAATAGAAAAATTATGCTAAGTTTTGTTTTTCTCAGGAATGGCAGTACAATGGTGTAGGCAGTATTTGTACTATTACATTTAAAGGAGTCAAACGTCTAACGCTATTGTGATGTGTTAGAATTACAGTCTCATTGATTTTTTTCTTGGTTTAAAATTATTACGGATGTTACAATTCTAAGCTCCTTAATTTCCCAAAACAGTTACTAAAGTGCTAGAAACATTGTGTTACATCACAATACACGTACTTCATGATATATCATATACCTGCCTGATACAAAACATTATTAAGCATACCTAACGTACATCCACGATAATATTTTAGGCTATCAGTTGTAATAAGATTATTCGACACGCAAGGCTTTAGTACATATACGCATATAATTAATATAGCAGTCCGTGCTCTGGAATTGCAGGCAATCCTGTACGCCTTGTAGTACACACGTTTTAAGGAAAATAAGCACGGAAATGTAAAAGGCGCATAGCAATTTCCTTCGTATCAATTTGTGATAACTATTATTTATAATAACATAATTGCATTCAGCCAATTGTACATACAATTTCATTGTAAAATAAATGTTTTTGTATGCTACTTTCTATTAACTTGTAATCATTGATTTCAGAAATTGTACTTGAAACATCTGAAAAATCAATATACATATATATACACACACACAAACACGATAACGTCACCCGAGCAGTTCCTGGAGGGCCAGTAGATCGTGGTCCGATGGTTCCTCTTTGACTTTATAATTGCTATGTAATGCGAATGTTTTATGCAGTGCAGCAAAGCCCAATCCTGGATCCGTTTCCTCGTCTCCTGCAGGACTCACGTCGCCTGGCATAATTTGATTTTTGCTCACCTATATCGAATATCAACATTGAGACTCATGAAGTAAAACATGTGTTTTATAAAAAGTATGAGATTCATTGATTAGAAATTATACCTCAAAACGTTGCGGTTTGTATACTGCTAGTTTTCGTGTACCAGGAGAACTTTGTATGAGATTTTGGATGGTTGGATGAGAGAGTCCAAAGAAATCAGCTCCTTTTGGAGCAATCGAACGAAGTGTGGGAGATATAGCTGCCAGTAATCGTGAATGACACTCGTCAGGAGTTACACCAACGAGTGGCTGATCCAGATCATTGTCTGATACTATTTCAAATCTGTAATTTTACAACTCATTATTTTCATATATATATATATATAAGTTATAAGGTAAAAGATAAGAAAGTTTCAAAGAAACACCTTGGTCTTGGTCCTCCATCTAATATTTTACATGTATAGAGACTTTTGACTCGTGCATTTCTTAAACTTGCATACATTCTAGTACTACAATAACCCACAGGGAAAATAAGATCCTCTGTGTGATATGCAACTCTATCGGACACTACTTCACCAAGAGAGTAAACTGTAAGATCACCCAAGGCAATAGGAAATATTGGTCGCCCATGTACATCTAGTGGTATCAATTGTACCACTCTACGCGTTGCTTTACAATAGCGCTTGGGTTTGTTTTTCATCTCTGGAAGACAAGAAAATAATGTGTAATTAATTTATGAAACTTATACTTAATTGAATTATAAAGACTTAATATATCATCAAGTCTTTTTTAATGCACTTATCCTATGGATGTCATATTTATTATTTATTCAATCATTATGTACCAGATAAATCCATCACACTCTTTTTTTTAACAGTCTTCTTAGGTGTTGCATTGTCAGCATTAAAAGATGGTGAATTAGAATTATTTATTTGAGGCTTGCCCATTGTCGTTACTGTATCCATTTCACCTTGCTGTTGATAGAGCTTCCGCAGAAGAAATAACCTTTCTTCCTTCACTATGGCAAGATTGCTTTGCATCTGTGCAACTTGATCGCACAATGCAGCATTTTCCTAAGGCAAAATCATAATAAAAAATATTATTGTTCCTTTTGAGTTGACGGTCCTAACAAAATGATAATAAACATATATTACAATTGTAAAACCACTTACAAACACAGTATTTTTTACAATTCTTTTGAGCTTTTGATATTTCTTCTTATATTTAAGATTTTGTTGTATGTCCGCAGTTTTGTGATATTCGCTATAATACCCATCATATGAATGAGCCATTGTTTACTACCTGTCAATTCTACAAATATATAAGTTTTAGAGGTTAGAAAACACAAACTAGAATTGCCAGCAAAGACTTTATAGCGTTTTGAACAACTGTCACCAAATTAATCTCCATCAAGCAGTCATTAAATAATCATTTAAGAAATATGAAAAACAATCAATAACCAAGCTAGTCTGATCCTCTCATTTTTCGTACTTTCTTGTGCAACAACTTTAGCAGATTTTACTGCACAGTCACATGCATATAAACCCACAGAACTGCACAGAACCGTAAACCATATTCTTTCAGCTGTTAAGTGCTGAAAGAATATGGTGCGTATATATCCATATATGAAGTACGTACATATACGATTAGCAGCTAGGAAACATGTTAGACCTCTTGCATCTATTATGTGGGAGATTTTTATAGTAGGAAGTCAAGAGGAATCGCAAGTTATTAAAAATGAAATAATTGTTATAGTACAATCAGCAAAAGAGCGGTCTTCACTCATTATTTGAGGAAGATTAACCATGTTTAACTACAAGCTATTCTTTCGCTAGTTTCATTATGCACGGAAATTTTCAATCCTTTGAAACTAAACCTAAAGATATAAAAGTTACAATAGATTTTAACGAAGAAAGCCGGTTTCCAGTTTATTCTTTGTTACTAACATTTTCTGGTTTATCTTGTTATATATCCAAGGCAATGGTGAAAAACGCTCAAGAAATCTTGTTTCTATGGAAAAGAAAGCCGTTACGATTCATTGGAATAACGCACCCATTGCTTGTGAAGAAGAAATGCTCGATCACAAAGTATTGCAAGGTATTCCGGAGGTACCGGAAAATGAGACTACTGCCGGCAATTATAATAAATCCAAAATAATGTCGAAGGTATTATATTCGTAATTATCCTACAAATCCCATAATATTTTCATTTGTCTTGTGTTTTGACAGCGCATCGTTGACCAGAATTTCAATCGAGACCGAAAGTACAAGTGCAGTAATGAAGCTCAAAGATTTTTAACGAATTCGAATAGCCATGTCCCTAACCAACGTTCCCGTGGTGATTAATTCTGATCGCAAATCTCTTTTACTCAATACCATTCATATACTTGTTCTACTTTTTTTCTATTCATGCCATTTACACACTTACAAACAGTCGCACCTTCCCTTATAAAGAATGCGGGAGTCATTCATTCGTCGCGTTTACGTACTGCTCAAGATCATTCTGACGTGGGTTATATTCAATGAATATGCAGCAAAATACAAATTGTAATTATTATTTCATTGTACCATGTTGTATTGTAGATTCCATATACAGCAGTGATTCTGAAGCGGTCTTTCATAAATCCCACGTGTTGCGATAAAATTGATTCACAAAAATCCATGAACAGAAAAAGCTTTTTCGATCGTCAGAGCCAAATAAAAGGTAAAAGGTACAATGCACTCGTATTGGATCAATGTGGATTATATTGGAATTGATTCCAGAGGAGAGCAGGCGATTAGCGGGAAAATCAAAAAAGGTGAGAATTCGAGTAAATTTAAAATGCACGAATAATCACATTGACGTTTCATTTAAAACAGACAACCGTGGAAATAACCAAGAGTATGGAAAACGAGAGATTAGCAAAGAAAAAAATGTATAAAAGACCGACATCAAAAGGTCCCGATATATTAGAGCCCAGTTTAAACGTGTGTTGTAATCGCTCAAGTAAGGAACGTCATTCTCAGCATTTTTCCACTCTTTACAAACGGCTGTATAATTCGACATTTTTATCGGCAGAAGAGCTGACAAATCGATTTAACAATACAAATATGAAGAATATCCGAAAAATCACCAACTGGCGAAGTGAGGTCCTCAAGATCTTTAGTAAACTCACAGTTTTACTCCTGTATCTTCATTTCCTCCTGTCCTATAACTTGACTTTTTCAAAAAGTCACGGTCTCAGAAAAGTATTCGAAAGTTGCATGGTTGGTGACATTCGCCAGTAACCAGTCACGTAAATATGATAAAAATCAACAAGTGTTATGGGATTAGAAGAAGAGGAATAGCTTCCGTAGAAACTCAAATCAATTAGGCAATGACGAATAAAAATACCCAAAGTATTGATAGATCCTTATTATTATCTTTTGGAATAAACAGGCCGAAAAAAAAGAAACAAAATGTGCAAAGTCAAATGTGCAACTACAATACTTCTAGAAAGTTTTTCTGAACAGTTTGCCGATCGATATACATATTTCCATGTATATTTAATTAACATATGGTCGACCCGTAACATCAAGTCCACATTCAGAAGATTCTTCCAAGTTTTAAACCATAAGAAGATTCCTCAATTTATTACTGCTGTCACAGCTCGCCCATATATCTCTTATGGTTAATTGATCATTCAATTTATCCCATGCCTGGCATCTTGTGAGATATTTTTCCTTGAAAATCAATCTTCGATACTGGCTCTTCTCCGGGCATATATATTGCGATACTTCCTACTAGTTTTCCATCAGGCACACTCGATGGTATATTGTCTTTCTTGATATGGTATTCTATGACTTCATATTCACCCTGAATGGAATTAAAAAAAGATATTCCACCTGCTTGCAATTATTATTGCATTAGATACTTACTGCCTCGATTGGACACTCTTTAGGAAAGGTATCCTCCGGTTTACCGTTTTCCAGAATACCAAGTACAACGACTTTATCACTCATTGCGTCACATAAAGTCAGAGTTTGTTCTGGCATGTCTGATCCACCGATATTTATCAACAATTTTATCTAGTTGCAAGAGAAAATATTTATATTTCATTGTTCTGTATCAGGAAGATGCTGTACTCACCATCATATCGTCTGGTACAGTGGACTTGATACTCATCTTCAGGGAAACAGTGTTCTCAGGATCATTCGGTTGTATCGCACCCGACCAGTCGCCCAAATAATCATTTGCTTTATTCGTAATATCTATACTCTCCACATTGACGATTAATGGACTCTGTTAAAAGAAAATAAATCTCAAGAAATACTATATTATAAGTAATAACATGATAAATTGATATTCACTTACATCCGCTTTTGCTAACGACCCGATTAGAACGCTTGAAAAAAGTATAGCAAACAACGTACTGCACAGCATCTTATTAAGTATCGCGTTATTAATGGATTTATTAGCCATTCTGTTACTTGTGTAAATTGCCACGATATATATACTTCCTTCATTGCCATAATACGTATATTTATATTTCTATGCGTGTCGATAA
>JARPRG010000209.1:267852-340759 GCA_031001745.1 Hartigia nigra
TTGTGTAAATTGCCACGATATATATACTTCCTTCATTGCCATAATACGTATATTTATATTTCTATGCGTGTCGATAATATTTTGCTCACGCGATATTTATTTCTTTCACATTCAAGTCGAATGATTTAGGATTAGAATAACATGGCGAAAAATAATCTATAAAAATCATTACATACAACCGGATGAGATATTATCAGAGTACAGATTTAAATCACAATTATAAATTACCACAGCAAGTTATTATTTCTGAGTATAGCGTGTTGTGTTTTTTTATTCAAGAATTACAGGATGTAACGTGTTATCATTTTATAGGAAAATCAGCTTACAAGTAATTACAATCTGCTTGTTGTCATGCATCCCTTGTTACGAAGGTGCACTTGGTGTTAACACAAAAAAAAAGGATTTATCATGATAATTCTGCTCGATGGAACAAGGAGGATTATTGTTCTTTAGTTTCGCACTGTGATCCTCGATCATGTTGCTACGTTACGGAGAGTCAACGGTCTTCTAAAAGTTTTTTTGATAATCTAGTTTTTCCAGTTCGTTTACTTCAAGTTGCTTTCTCGTGTCGTTTTAACGAGACACGATAGCCATTAATGGAGCGAACAGAAATGTCTGCATTGAGTAACAAGTCTGACATTTGCCAAGTGGAGTTGATCTTGTAGGACCGTAAGAGATTTACGAGTATCACTTTCAGACAAGTCATTGCAAATTTTTGTCCTATGCATGCCATAGGACCTCCGCTGAATGGTACGAATGCATACGGATGCCGTGTACTACTTTCCTCTGCGAGAAATCTCTCTGGTAGAAATTTCTTAGGTTCTCTCCAATAATCAGCACTTCTGTGAGTAACGTATGATGCTATTACTACTTGACAATCTTCTGGCAGGATACAAGTCTCTGGAGAAATATTGTGGATTATTTAAATGATCCTTTAAGAAGGATTTTATATTTTATACTGAGAATATATTTACCAAGCTGAAGTTCTCCACGCAGATGTCGTATTAAAAACGGTGCTATGGGAAATAAACGAATGGTCTCCTTAATAACTGATTCGAGGTATTTTAATTGAGATAAAGATTCAGATGTGAGAGGTTCATCTTCTTTTGGAAGTATTTCTTTTATCTCCTTTCTTGCCTTTTCCTGGACTTCCTGGTGTATACCCAGCATGAGAGTTGCGAAGCTGCTTATCAGGGCTGTTGTGTCTTGGGACTAAATAATATTATTTTAATTCGATTTTTTTTCTATTGAACTTCATAATGTTGCTGTACGTACCGCTATGTAAATGGTGTAAATTTCATCGTGTAATTCTGAATCAGTCAGAGAATTTGATGAGGTCTTCAATGATTCCAGTAGATGTTCCAAAATTGAGTTTTGATTGCTGCTTAACAGGGGCTTATTGTTTTGTTCATTTCGTTTAGCTGAGACGCACTGGAAAGACCAAATGACATTTCGTTTCTCTGTTAGGCTACATTTGAATTATGATTTTAATTTCCTTTTATCTTACAGAATATGCAAAATTTTGTATAACTTCTCGTCCTTTTTGTTGTTCCGTGTAATGGCGTGTTTTATTGAATATCCAATCTGATTGTAGCCATACTTTAGTCATTCTGTCGTATATAATTTTGTACATTCTGTAAATCAATGTAAATCTTGAACAAATTGATTATATACAAAGTTATAAATTTATACCAGTACTCACTTTGCAGTATAATGAATAAACTCTTGATCTGAATTATCCTGTGCATTAACGTCTAAGCGACCCATAACAGCTTCTAATACAAGTAAGCCAAAAAATATCAATCACAAAATAAGAGAGTTAAGAGTTCCAATGATACAATACTAACCGCAAAAAATATCAATGGTGCAAGCTTCAATATATGGAAAAATATCAAAATCACATTCACTGCCTGCTTGTGAATCCAATTTTCCCATTAACTTGCGACTATGTTTATCAAAAACTTTGACAAACCCATGAAGATTCCTTTGGTTCATGGTGTGCATTAATAATTTCCTATGTCGACGCCAAGTGCTACCTATTCCCCGAAAAAATACTTGGCATAAATAAATTGTGATAAAAAATATTCAACGTAACAACAAACAATACCATCTCCGCTTATTAAGCCGTTTCCAATAAACGGATAAAGAAATCGATACACCCATCCTTTATAACTGGCTTGCTGACTATTCAAAATTCTCTGCAATATGTAATAAAAGGTCAAGTAGTTATTAATTTCAAACCAAATAATTAGTGACGAATCTACGATACTCAAAAAGGTTCTCCAGTATTCAAATCTTATGCATTAATATTCTCTGCGTTACTAGGCTTTGAAAAAGTATTTAATACGACTATATGAATGCACGAAAGTAATGTTTCGTTAGAAGTACAGTACCCGTTGTGAATTACAATTATTACACAACCACCTTGAAACATATTTAAAGCGTCATATATTATACATGAAAAACAAGGACCACACGGACAAGTTCAGTATCCTCAAAATTATCGTAAATGTGTCAAGTTTGGTTATATACATATATATAATCTACAGTATAACGACTATTTTTTATATCAAATAAAAATATATTGTATATATATATATATATATATATTAAAAGTATTTATACTTCAATGTCTCCTGGTGCCGTTACTGCTACGTATAATTTCGATCCCATCCATACCTTCATTGGAAACTCTTTGGTACTGTAAGAAACTATAATTTTCTCGATGCAATTTAACATTTCTGTGAGAAATAGAATAGTAAGTGAATATAAATAGAAGAAACATAATATAATTTTTAGACAATCTTATATATAATAAGTGCACGTTTCTTAATTACCTTCAGATTTACATGCGAATTCCAATGCATTTCCAATAAACGGCAGGGGCGTTGGACCTGGTAACTTTTTTGCAAGCTCCAGAAAACGTCTTCGACGGCTTCTTCCATTATTTGTGAGTAATTCGTACGATAAGATTAAAAATAATACAATTAGTATTGTTGTTAATGATGGACCTGAAACATGATCGACGTAAGTTAGATATTATTGAAAATATTAATTATCAACTTCATTGGAGTGATATACCAATGCCTAGCAATAACACACTAAGTTGATATAACATGACGTCAATCAAGTCCGCGCCAAAAGACAAGTAGATCTTAAATGTTCACTTTGTAAAGAGTCTTTTGACTTTTTTATCAATTAAATTGTGCATTTAGCCTTGGGTTTCATTGGTTTATCCCCCACCTTTGACCCAAAAGTCTTGTACGCTCTCTTGAATAACTTTAAATACTTTTCTCGTTCCGTTATGAGTAGTGAAACTCATATCGTATAATCCCTGTTGAAACTGAAGGTAAGTTTGCAAAGAGTGATTCTACAAATATTCTCAAAAAACGCAACGTGTTTGTGAAAAACCGTTAAATGAGTTTTCAGCAACGGTTTGCGAACAATAAGCTTCAAATTTGCTATTAAATCGAAATTAAAAAATAATACGTGCAAATGTGCAGCAAATTTGTTGTGCCACTGTAAACTTTTTAGATAAGTTGGTGTTACAAGTGTACTGTTTAATATTGATAATCATGTATTGCGACAAATATGGCAAGAAATGAAGACACATATGTCTATGGTTTTGCTGACAATTCATATAATGCCTTGCTGTTTGATTGCTATCATATTTGCACGCACGTTACTATCTGAGTTATGTTCATCATCATTCATTTACTTATAATCTATGCAGTAATGGTACTACTTTATTTTTTTCTACATATTCTAAATTTTTTAATTAGATATTATTAGTGAACGATATTGTTACCGTTTACGATAATTCCATAATTATAATATTAATATCCTATATAAGATATAATATGAATGTCTGTTGAAACAAAAGCGCAGATAGTACTAGGAAATGAAGTATTAGACAGGTTTAATAAGATTTTAAATATTTATTAACTCTTATGGTATTAAATGTTTGTTGCTTATACGGTAAAAGGATTTTAGCGAAAGCTCCTGCACTTTTTAAGGTTTCGGCAGTGTTTTACGTGGGTAGGAAAGAACGCAAGAAATTGGCCGTGGGGGTGGTAGACGGCAATGCGCATGCTCTAAACCAATCAGCTGATGTGCCGTGAAGTCGTAATTCCTTTTGTACATAGGAAAGCATGTGTTTTACATGAAATGTGTTTTCTCGTTAAGAAATACGATGTGCGTGATGAGGAAGGCGAAATATTAGGGTTGTCGAATAATTGCATATCTCTTGAAAGATTTTGAAAGACAACATAACCTCTAAGGACCGGAAGCTTTTCAGTAACACCACGTCAGGTTTCCGTGCGTTAGTGATCGCTGCTGACTGTTTTCGAAAGTGCTAAAAGCTACTGAAAATATTCATATATTTGAACGGATTTCTTTTATATTCGATAGTATGACAGTTTCGCGAAAAAAATGAAGTTTTGTGTGTCGTGCGTTTATTGCACTCTTTTCTTCGTCTTCTTCGTGTCGAGGTGAGACTATTATGTATGGTCTACTGCGCTTGCATGCAATTGACAGCTCTGGTCTCTGTATTTCAAGAACCGGCTCTCTATTTGTACGGACTCCTTATATAAATGCTTAAAAAACAGTGTGGATAAAGGAGCATTATTCCGGCAGCTGCTTTTTGATGGTTCTTGTCATTCTAGCATTGCTTATCATTTTGGAGCAGTGTTATGGGTGCATAATTTGTTCCCTTTGATTCTCATGTTTCACGTTATTAATAGTTAGTCTTTAAGTCGCTAGTTTAATGAAACTCTCTTATTCGTATGTCATACTTTGGCATATTTATGAGTATAGTATAAACTATATATTGTATATAGATTATATTCGTTATGCATAATGGTTTCATAAGATTTCTTCTGAAGGAAACATAGGCTATGCAAAATATATAAGATACTGGAGATACTATTATGCTTGTTTTAACAAAATGTTGTTTATAGAGAAGTATTTGCAACATTCGTACTAATGGTAATATGTATTTATCTTACTGATTTCAGTGGACTTTTATTCTTAATTGTAACTTCAGAAGGAGCTCTATCATCAAAGCAGCCGTCTATTTTAACTAGCAGCGAAGACTTTGAAGAGCAAGATAATATTACCAAAGATGATACCGTTGAAGAATATATTGATTCTAGTACATTGAAAACTTTGGAGACTCACGTTCTTCACACAGCAACATCTCATCACCATGATCATTACATCGAGAAGGTACTATATATTTCAATCATATGTTAGGTTAAAGTATATATTTACTTCAATATAAAAATCTTTGTGATAAATTATTAATGAAAACAATCAATATTATAAGTTAGTTAAATTGCATGAATATAAAACAGCATGCATCATTCATCCTCTTTATAATTTATAAAAAGCTCACTGTTGATATAATGAACCAGCTGCATCTCCATTACTTTCACAGTTCAGTGATATTTCATATAAACTTCTGTTTCCTACTTATAATTCAATAAACTAATGGGTAGTACAGACGAAGGCTTTTTTTTCATGTCAGATCCTCGTATCATAACCTGTGTTGATTGGAGTAATGCGTGTAGTTTCTTATTCCCATTGCATGCAATGGTATATGGTTAATATTTTGTTGTACTCATACAGCAAAACCTTAAATATTATACTCAAAGTATTACAAAAGTCTTTGATCTTTCATTGCATTAAATCCTCTGAAAAATACTCTATTTGTAACCCGATACGTGTGTTTTGCTTTAAATAAACATACACACTGTGTGGGTCTGCTTAAAATAAATTAAAGGAATGTGTATCGGATGTCTCCTATTACTGTAAATATTTTAGAGGTGTGAAAGCCTTCAAATTTTTACAAGGAGTTGTAGTTACATAATAAGTTAGAATGGGTGTCAAGCCACATTGAACCAGTCTAAGAATTTCAAATTTTTAATATCAAGAACTGGATTTGCACACAGTTACTTTGAAATGTTAACACGAGGAATTTTACAATACAAGCATTTTTACATTTATTAAGTTTATAACGGTTAAAAGTTAATTTATCGTGTCTCCACGCATTACGTTACGTATATCATGCATCTTATTAGTACTCTATAATTTGAAATTAATTACATAGAGTTATATTATTTTCTGTTTTCGAAGAATCTGGGCTCCGACTCGTCGAATTTCGAAAATCCACACAGCGACGATAACCTGAAAAAAGAACAAGGCCTCGATATCCTGGCGGAAATTGTTACGCAGCAGCCTAACTTATCGCAAGGGTGAGTGCTGATAACATCCATACCATATTTACATAGAATTATTCAGAGAATCATCAATGCGTTATTCGTTTGTCCATTATCGTAATGCTGAACATTAGTCAAATTTATTATACAGCTTATCAAGAGACTTCAAGGCTCATTGCTTTTAACAGATAACATGCAGGTATTTTCGAAACATTTGCTTTCGATAACATAATTGCATTTTGAGAATTAATTTAAGTCTAGCGGCATAAACCATCGTGTACAATGATTACAAGGAACCAATAAATTCGAAATTTTCGTATCTATTGCATCAACTTAGTGATAATTTCTGATATTCGATAACACATGTTTTCTAATCGGAACAAAAATGCTTGGAAAGTTAAACGAGAAATAGATGTGTGATAAACTAAAGCTTAACGCAAAGTGATTAGTATACCTTCGCGATAATACTGTAAATTTTATGACACTTATAGTGTTAAGCAGAGATAGTTATAACAACAAAATTTGAATAATACTTCTTGAATGCGTTAAATGCAGTTTTTAAGTGTCTCCCTAAAAAAAAGATATAACACTTAGCAAATAATTGTCGAACCGCTATTTCAACATTGCCTCTACCGAACCCTGCCATACCTATCGTCTCTTTACAATTCTTCAAATAAACCAAAATTTTTGGTGTCATAGTCTTTAATCCTTATCAACAAGATCCAGCATATGTGCTTTATAAAATCACACCGACCTGTCATTATTTTATTATAATCAATTCCCTCTGAAAATTCCTCTGTATCTGAAATACTTGATAAAAGTAAACATGCCTAAAGATAAATGCTTCTAATTTTCAGTTCGTATAACACTATTAAAATGACATGCAAATCATGATACCTATACAAGTAACGTTTGACGTAATGACTAATGAACTCAGTCAATTAGTATAGCAACGCAAACTCGAGACGCATATCAGTCAGTCCATGGGTAACGAACGCAGTACGTTTACAAACTTTGGAAAAACAAACGCATTACCCACATGGATTCTGTAGAAATGACGTGTCAGCCGATTGATTCCTGCTAAGGAAAAATAAAAATTGTATCTTTTCCAACACGCGCAATATCAATATGGTATATTTTTATTAAATATTAAATAACACGCTTTATATGTTTTTGTTAATATCGCGTTGTCGTATAAGGTTCTATTTTCATGTGGAACACGATATTTTGACGCTCTCATAGCCGCTGTTCCACCAGGACGAAGACGTGTTAAGAGAAAGAAGGCGGAACGCAATCTCAGTAATAAGAAGAACCATTCAAGGTTTTCGACGCTGAAAGTGCGCAATGCACTGTTTACACAGAAGCAATTCTTCCTGGTCGATTAATCGATAAACTTTTCGATATTGAGAATAAGACACCGCTGTTAACGTATTCAATTTAATCCAGAATACATTGTGTATTTATATCAGCTTGACTCTTGAAAGCAACACTGGAATAAATGCGAATGACTTTGATGAATTTTGAATTATTTCAATTGCGTCATTACTCGCATTGTTTTTGTTCAGTCATTCTCCTCGACCGATGTTACAGTCGTCTGATTAGTTTTCATGGAGTAGATATTATAAACAGTATTAGGGCATCATTAATGATACCGACGATGCGTAGATTTAGAAAATGTATGGCGTCTTTTCACATCGTAAATAGACAGTAACATAAACTAGTAATATCTCTTTGTATACGGTAGATGCATTAGGAATGAGCCGGTGAAGCCAGTGAGAGATGTTTTTATTGTATGGACAAAAATGGCTGTGGAAAGCAGACAGGAGCTGCAACATGGAGCTCACTGCCATTCTTTCTCTGATCTCTCATATGAACGGATTTAATGCAATTCTTAAGTTTCGTAGAAATTTCACGTCGTCCATTCAATATGCAGAAATTTCTTGAGGGTAAACATTTTTCTAACTCGTCAATATCTCTTCCAGCATCTTCAACGCCGGTGCCGGTGTTTTCACTTCGTTCCGTATTGAATACTTATCTGCTGCTTGTTTACCTGAGCGCTATATCGAAGTTGTCAATTATGCACATTTTTGCTTTGAATACTTTGAATGAATACACGCCGCCAGGTGGAAACTGTATGGTCGTGCAGAAGGTAGAAGAGATACGGAATAGCGGCTTCATGACAACGTTGGTAAATGTACGACGCCAGTCGTTACTCCGACGTTCACCGATACGGATATATTTGCAATTGCCCTGCTATATTGCCCGTGTTAAAAGCGTACTTTCCCGTGACACAGAAATCCAAATTGATAAAATAACCTATTTATTTTACGTATCATCCGAAATCATCCAGTGTCTCCACACGTTTAATTGAGGTTTTACAAAAGTCAAAGGTTGAGATGGATTTTGGGGGATGAATTTGATTATTCCGTAATTTTATACGAATTGGTTGTTATCGCGTGGACAGGATGTTTGTCAAATTTTGTACAGTACTTTGAGTAACTTTTATTCTTTGTTTTATGACCAGCCGATTTATTACTAAGCAATGAATTTAAGTGTGTCTACATTTTGTTATATTAAACAAAAATTACATTCATATTTCTGCTGGAACGTATTTACGTGATTATCAATTTTGCTGTTGTATGTCGTAAGTTTGAATTATTTGTTGATTGAAACTTAAGACTTCATTGTAGTCTGATCACCCTGTATATTGGCACGGTGACAAACTACGGATTTTTTGGCTACAGTTCAATTCCCGATCCGTAACTATTTTCCCTCTTTTCTTTTATCCTTTTCGTTTAACTTTTTTGTTTGTTATCTTTTAACACGTATCGTGATCCTCGTACGATACTTCGTTGCAGTGAGGCCACGCCAGTCTTATACCAAACGACGTTCTTTTATTGGCGCCATTCTAGATAAACGTTTACTTAATTGTCTTTAAATGAAACAAAATTGATATGTCAGTTGTATGTATATACTTAGTATGGTGACACTTTACTCTAAATACTCTTGCGGTTTTATCAAAAACAATAATGGAACAGATGAAATTATAAAATCATCATCTATATAGTTAGCATTAAATCTAATGGCAAATTACTTCCTTGTTTCGAGTAATTTTGATAAAGCGTTACCTCCTGTGTGATTAAAGCATCGTGCAATAAGTGCAACGAGACAGCAGGTCATTGATACTTGTTAGTGAAATAAGCATCAAGAATAAAAAATGGAATTGCCAAAATTGCAAAAATTCCACTTGAAACCATTTGATTTAAATACTGCGGAAAATATGGCGAAATCATATTTTCCTGGTAGGAATTCCAATCATGAATGAGCATCAGTCCAGCGACGCAGCTCAGTGTTGCACCCACTGTCGAAAATATGATGGACTAAAAAGAAAAGGAGAAAAAATCACATATTGTTTGTGCAAAATTTCAAATTCTTTTCTTACATACTTACCGTTTTCTTAGGCAGACGCTCGCCGAGTAAATAGGACAATATTATTACAGTGTTTATCAATATATAACCGCAAATTGACGTATAAATAAGACCGGCATGATTACGATTTATCTGCATATGGCTGTTAAGTGGATCCACGATCAGTCCAATAGATATTATGCATAAGATCTATATGGAAAATTAAGAGTGCGAAATAGCGTCGTGTAATTATTTAACAAAATTTCATGATCTTACCAATTCGATGATTTTGCAATAAAATGGCGCTTCCTTCAAATATTTTTTAAATCTCGATGGAAGATTTTGATTCGTGCAGTCGTCGCTCATTTTTGAAATTATCTCCGTACAATTGGTACTTATATCGATTAAGACGGTTTATCTTTTATTGCGCGTTTTCTGCCACTGAGTAATTTATACGATTATCAACTTTTTATTGACGTTTTAAGTAATCGTTAAAATTTAATTACAATCACGGGATATTTTTTTGAAATCCTTTTTTCTACCATTCAATATTTCCAAAGTTTCCTCCCGTCGTTATGACGCTCTGTCGACTTCTAGCAGTCTGCATTAGACTTGTTAAGACGACTAACTCCCCACTTCCTTCGTAATATATACATTTCATTCATAATTGCAATACGCGACTCTGATTCTCACGAAAGATCACACGTATTTCTTGCTCACTGATCGACACGCCCATAAGCGAAATTATAGTACAGTCTGTTTGCATATGAGTGTTATTAAATTATTAATAAATTAATTATTATGCCATAGCTGCTATAATTATATACATGCGCAATTATTGATTTCGATATATATTTTCACATTATCTATAACATAAGTGTATATATACATATGCTCATACAAAATTTACATAATTTCATTCGCGAAATCGTCCTTTGGCTTTATCAGTCACGTTAAAATAATTTTCTATAAGTGTTACAGTTTCACGAAAGTAATCAATCTGTTTGATTAATTACACTTATTGACATATATGATCTATTTTGTTTTTCATTAGAATCGCACGTGTTAAACTTTTGAACTATCTCGTTATGTATTTTGGTCACATAAAAATATATTGAAGTTCGTATGTCAATCTCTTGAAAAATCGTTCACAACGTCATCTTGTTTGACGTTCTTTAATGATGTCGTAATCAATCGCTATACTCGTGTCATTCGTACTGATTCGTTCACTTACGTTGTTCTCTTCTCGCCTCTTTTTGTCATTCAGGCGTATTCGTCTAATGCACGCAGATTGAACGTGGGCCGCGGAAAGCACCGTAGTTAAAATAAGAATCATTAAGAATTCTTTAACGTGCACGTAACCAGTGGAAAATATTTGCACCGGGTTGGCGTCATTAAAGGCTAAGAGGATTAGAAATATTTTTAACTCTTTTAACTCCAAACGTGTATTCCTATCGGTCAACGGGAAATGGAGGATTCGAAAGATCCAAAGGAAATACGTGTCATATCTTTAATCCTTGAACTGTAATTTCAGAGCATTGATACTCGATACCGGATAAGTATTTCTGAATTCGCATATAAAATTAGCGACAAGGCGTTATCAGCGTCAATGGTTACTCGCAACTTAAGACCATGCACAGTTTTACATAAATTGATGATCGGTTATCGGTATTTGAGTTCAGAAAAATTTGTAGCATATAAAGTAATACTGATAGCCGAGTTCGGTTGTGATCACTTATCATCATTTATATTGGCATTGATGTGCAATTCTTTGGTCTTATAGATTCTGTACGTGTCGCAGCTACTCAAATACAGTGAAAAGATGACTGAAAAATGACGTGTAAAATCAGCGAGTGTAAAGCATTTGGATTAAAAGTCAAGAAGCTGTGATTGTTTATTGCATGAGTAGTCTATTGAAATTAGGACAGTTTATTGTCTCTTGTAATTTGGACAGTAAGAAGTAGTGATCGATAGTATCGATGGTGCTAAAATTCAATTACAATGGCTAAAGGGAGAATCAAAGGTAGCACGTGTCCCTTCTACTGGGTAGAAAGTTCTACTGGAGAATTCGGATCGCCGAGACAATTTCTACACGCTGCGGTTCTCTATCTGATGATAGTAATTTCATTGTGGTGCATTCCCAGCAGTCTGTATTGTCGGTGAGATTATTTAATAAGACATTGAACTCATCTACTTCCTGGAGTCAATTTAGGTTGGATCATTTTGAGAAAATAGTTCAAATTTTATTTCACATTTTCTAATTTGGGTTTTAATATTGTTTTAGGGTTGGTGGGATTGATGAGAATCTTTTTTTTTTTGTTACAGCATATCAGAAACTGGACAGACTGTCGTGCTGACACTGGTAGATACAGCAGCAGCGGAACTTCAGAGTCTAGCTGATCCTAGAATAAGCGCAGAGTTTCAAGGCAGGTCAATGTCATCGAAGAATTTGACTCTGTCAACGAATTCTATTCGAGGAGAAGATCAGATTAGTCAACCAGCATCAACTGAAACGTCTAAGTCCGCTTTACATGATGATCAAGACAATAAAACTATTCATCAGGATGATCCTATCCTTGCTGAGGATCTTTCTGAAGCAGTTGTTATTGTTAGAGCCCATCAGAAACCTGGAAACGAAGACAGAACGAGCTCTTCGAATGATCACCTTGTTCAGAATGAAGGTTTCGGAAGCTCTGAGGTAAAGGTAGAGCTAGAGGTAGCTCCTGGCGACAAGGATGGAAGACAGGTTAGCAAAGACGGAGGGAGTATTGAGGCTACCGAAGAAGAGGATCTTGCAGAGAAGTTCCTGAAGGTTGAGACTGATACTATGACGACAGCACCGGAGCTGAACGATAGTGCAGCGAGGGCAAGACTCGTTGGAGAAGGTAGCGATGAAGCAGCAGGTGTCATCCTTGACGGATTAGTCACTTCTGGGTCTACTGATCCGCATGAAGATATTCCGTCTTTTAGCGAATGGGCTCAGCGACGACTGGAAGAAGCTGAAAAGAAAAAGAGTAAGCATCAATCATACCTAGAGAATATGATCAGAGATCTCCAGGCAGACTGAATGATCTTACTTTGATCGTACGATAATCTATTAAGAATAGCAACAACAATTATCGTACCTATATCTTTATGTTGTAGCGCACCCAAATGCCTCGATACAGAATCCTGGAGGGCCAACCAGGACTGTAGGTAGTATGAAAGTTCGTTCGAAGAACTACGCATCGCCTGACTGCGGTGCTAAGATTGTTGCTGTCAATCCGGAAGCGCGGAGTGCCAAGAGTGTGTTGGCATCAACACGGGATGAGTACATGCTGAATACATGCACGTCTAGAGTTTGGTTCGTGGTGGAGCTTTGTGAAGCAATACAGGCAAAGAAGATCGAATTGGCAAACTTCGAGCTTTTCAGCTCATCCCCCAAAGATTTTTCTGTCTTTGTCAGTGATCGTTTTCCTACTAGAGACTGGAGTCCGGTTGGTCAGTTCACTGCTAAGGATGAGAGAGACATACAAAGTTTTCCACTTCATCCTCAGCTCTTTGGTAAATTTATTAAGGTCGAGTTGCACTCTCACTATGGTGCAGAACACTTTTGCCCTATCTCATTGTTTCGGGCGTATGGTACCAGCGAGTTTGAAGTGCTTGAAACGGAAACGGAATCTGACAGTCAAGTCCGGGAACCAAATGCAGTCACTGAAGATGACGACGAAGATGAAGAAGAGAACCTCGATGGAGCTCATGGCGAGCCATCGCGAAATCTTTTTGGTAGTGCACGGGACGCGGTATTGAGTATCGTTAAGAAAGCTGCCGAGGTTTTGGTTAAAAGTGGTGATCTTAGCCGCAATAATATTACCAAGATACAAGAGAATATTGAGAATAATATTCTAGACAGTTCCTTTGCAGCTTGCATAACGCCCAGGTACACAATCGTATGCAACAACTGTACCGATCAACATTTTGCACGTGTTTTTCAGTTAATCAGCTGCAGAGGTCAATATCTTGATTGGCTGATCAAAATAAATTTTATTAAAGAGACCCTGCACAATAGTAACATCTGTATTAACATTGGAGCAACGCCTAATTCTAAGGTTAACGTGAAACCTGATATGAGAATAGAAGAATCTGGAGACGCCATTAGGAACAATATGAACAAAGTCTCCCTTAATGCTCCCATGAATCTGCAGGCGAGCTTTTTAAGTTCTGTCTTTCCTCCAGAATGTATAGTAGCTCTGTGTAATGTTCTGGCAACAAATGAAAGGAAACTCGTGCTTAATGTGAGCTACGAAGCTCTGCAGAATATTTCCGATAATACATTGCCGAAAAAGGAAATTGGCACAGCTCGACCGGAAATCAGTGAAAGTGCAACCCTTCCCCGTACAACCGGCGTATATTCTACTCAGGATACTCCAAGTTCTCTAAATTCTATGCCGCCTCCACGCAAAGTTGCCAGTCCCGATTCATCAAATATTTTGCAGTCGACTCCCAATGATTCTCAAACAATTCTACCAACACCCTCATACGCGGCATCAGTGCCCTCATTACCAATCCAGGAATCACGCGGTAAATCTCGTGATCCCCGAGAGGACGTTGACCCCTCACAAAAACCTCAGGAAACATTACCAACAAAGTCGGCTCAGGAAGGTCTCGCTTCACAGATTAAGTCCACCAGGACATTGAGCAAGAAGGATCCGAAGAGGGATTCTTCTGTGCCTGTACTTGAATCTAGCAAGGATCCTGCGGATGGGGTTTCTCAACTGGAAGTACTGACTACTCCATCACCCTTGGGAAACGTCGGTTCTGCTAGTAACTGGAACGTTCTTCCTGAGGATTTGGGAATTCTGGATACCTCTGTAGAAACAGTCTCGCAAATGATGACGGCCAGTTTGCCATCTAGTGCTGATAAAAATCAGGACGTTCCCAGCGATGCTACTGCTAATACTCCAGGTGTTAATGCTGTTGATACTTCCTCTGATACTGTATCGCAGTCAGTGCGAATAGAAACACCTGAACAGGAGACTAAACAACAAACTACTGGCAAAGCTGAGGCATCAGATCTGGACGTTAAGGATCAGTTGACCTTTGACACGCTCTTATCAGATTTTAAAGATTTTGAGGGAGACTCAGCTGCATTGCACAACAACCATGCAGCGAGTTCAGCTTCGGTATCACAACCAGCTGCAAGTTCCACTCCTCAGCAAAAGGAATCCGTATTCCTAAGGTTGTCTAATAGAATTAAGGTAAGTAAGGAAACACAAGCATTTATTCTCTATATAGTCGAATATTATAATTAATAGTTTGTTTTATTTATTATTCTTAAGGCTCTCGAAAGAAACATGTCTCTAAGTGGACAGTACCTTGAGGAACTTAGTCGTCGTTACAAGAAGCAAGTAGAAGAAATGCAACGATCTCTAGAACGCGCCGTAGCAGCTATGGGCGAAGAATCACGTAAAAGCGAGGACCGCGAATCGAAACGGCTAGAAGAAATTGAATTGTTAAGGGAAGAGATCTTGAATCTCTCAGAGTCCGTGAAAACCCTGCTTTACGATCGTGATAGCTGGCGCGACAGATTTTCGACGATTGGTCAGCACCTAATTCTCATCTGCATTGAGATCACAGTGGTCGTCCTGATCCTTTCGTACTGTCGAAGATCCAGTGACTTCGATATGGAAGAGGATAGATCCTCAGAAGAAAAGGAAGTTCTTCGACGGAAAAGTGTCGGCGATACAACCTACACGACATCCACCACGTCAAAGTCTAAGAGGAACCGAAGACCTAGTGAAATAGCTTCAAAAATTATTGGTTCTTATCAGGAACTGATGATAGAGGATCGTGGTCAGAACTGTGACATGGACAAAAAGAAAGAACGAAAACGAAAACGTAAGCGCGACAATGTCAACTCTACGGCAAGACTTCCGTCTAATGGACATGAAACGTCGAGAGTTGAACCCCTTCGCAAGAACATTGAACTCCGAACAAATGCTTTAGTCAGAATTGAAGACATTGCACCAGGAGATCGTGGGCCTCACTCGAGTTCATCGGGACAGTCAGATGGTGGACGAAACAGTGCACGTAGCATAAGAACAGAGTCCTCATTAATGGAGAAAAGATTTAATCGTAACAGTGAAGATAATTCCGAAAAAATAGTTTATCGTGATCGCAGCTTATTCCCGGAGATTGAGCACGTCAACGAAATTCAAGAATGGAGGCGAGATTCCAATATAATGAATCCTAGCGATAAAAATTCATTAGCTGCGTGTGATCGTTTACACACAGTATCTGAATATTGTGTCGATGATAGCAATGTCTCCAAAGAGACCTTCGGTTACACTGGCGGAATTTTGAAAAGTACTAGGTTATCCTCACCGTCTTTTATGAAGACGGCTCAGGAGATGAGAAGTAAAAGACGTCCATCAGGACAATCCGAGGAGGCGGGAGATATGCGCTCTGATTGGGGATGGTACTTGAAGCATTCGAGCAGTAGATCTAGTCAAGAAAGTACGACGAGTTTACCTGTCCTCAGAAGAAACGACAGTAACACAGAACGGAATGGAAACGGAACCAATGGAGCTCAGGAGGATAGTGATGAGACCAGAAGTGGTAGTTCAAGTCCTACAGGATTAAGAAAAGATAAAAAGAGTACAGGACTGAAAAAAATGGTGAGGAAATTTTTTTGATTGAAGTAGTGCTCCGTCGGTAATTCAATGCTCGAGTACTTCTTTGTCAGACAATTAAACTTGGTATAGTCTTGCGACTATTAGAGTGTCGTTCTTTGAAGCTAGATAATAACATTTTCGAGAACTAGAGACTTTTGCAAAGTGTCGATATACTTAAAGATGTTCGTACAAAACTTTGTGAGAAGTTTATCCAATTAAAGTGTTTCGACATGCTTATAAAGAGCTGTCATCAATATTTCAATAGCTGATCGATATTAGTGTTAAATATTTGAATATGGGAATGTAAAAGTCAGGCACAAGTAAGGAATTTATTATAGGAAATATAGGGATAACCAAGTCATAAGGTTTATTAGCTGGAATACTTAAGCATGGGGAATGATCAGAAATTCAGGATAATAATGTCACAGTACAGCCAAAGTGCTTCTAGTAGTGTGGTAAAGTGTGATATGTAATGCATACCAAGCAAAATGTATGAACTATGTCGCTTATTAATTTAAAGGACATTATGCACAAGTGGACCAGTCCAATCGGTTCCACTCCGTAATATGAGGCGGTAGGATTATTATTTTTTAATTGCGAAAATGTTATTTATGAAAATAGTTTATGTCATTCTTGATTCTAATCGATGTGTACTGATAGGCAAACGGTATCGTTAAAGTAACGGACATGTAAAATGGGCTATTTCCATCATAGTCGCACGATTACTAATATTATAGATATTTGTTTTAGATTCAACTACTCGTGCCAGGAGCGCCATGTTTATCGTAGGTACGATGTCATTTTATTGAATGAGTTGTGACAGTATCATATTAGGATCTAATATCGGCTCTCGTAGGAAGAATCGAAAGAAATGGACGTGTTAAACGATAGGTTATCACTATCATAGTTAGGTTATTTAATTAAGTTATATTAGATAAGAAACAGCTACCCGGTAACCTGCCACTAAGCGGTTATACATACAGCAGGCCGAATTTTATATAGTACATATTTATATATCTTTCTTTATCATTTCATCTTATTATCCGGCTATATTCGGTTCCCTATATTCTAATTAATTTATGTACCAAAGAAAAATAAGTGCTCACATTCTCGAGGATAGACGATCATAGCGAGTTTAAGATTGTCCATTGTTTCTTAAAATGGAAATTTGTCATTATTTAAATAATCGTCGTATCGTCGCTGTGTGAAGAAAAAAAAGAAAATTGTCAGCACGTGATACCACGTACGATATGATCAATTGTAAAACAATAATTAATCGCGAGTGCCACTCTGAGTAAACTAAAAAAAATGATAATTGAATAATTGTCTGCCTCAAGTGCAGTGGCACTTAGAACAATTTTGCGTTGAATGAAATATAAATTGCTAAAATTAGTAATAGAAAAAAGTAAATACTAGAAAAATAATTGCATTCGAACTAATATCAGTTAATAATTGATATTTCGAAGAGACAATTAAGAAATTGTATTCGTTCTTGGAATTTTATTTATTGTCCAATCTTGCGTCAAATATATGTATAATTAGATCTTTCTTGCTAGAAAATACATTAATTTTAATGTAGAACGCCCAAAGTCCATTTCGAAGATATTTGTTATCATCAAGATTCTAAAGTGCGTGTGCAAATGTGGATCGTGGACTCAGGCCCTTTTTCTAGGGAGAATTCAAGAAAATATAAAATAATAGTATTAAAATATATTGAGAGTTATTGATCGTCATTGCTATTTTTATATCTTTATGCTTTAAACTTATATTATTAATCATTTCTCTGTCTTCTGTACTATAGCTCATGATTTTCAACCAGATTGAATTATTATACTGTCATCATTATTTAACAACTCATGAATCATGTCATCGATTATAGTTCTCATAATTATGTAAGCTGTTGAAAAAAAGAAAAATTAACTGATTTCCTTTCTTCAACAAAACCAATATTTCAATGCGTCTCTCACTCTTTTGTCACTGTCTTTATATATTATTGGCAATTGTTACTCCATAATATTATTCTCCACATATAACTTATGGGAAGTATTAAGTCTGCTAAGCTAGAAAAGTATTAGCCAGTATTCCTTCGTAGACTATTACATCTTAATAGGAGCACCCATGAATATTTTTCATTTCCACGTAATAAATAGATTCTGCCAGCAAAAGGGTCTGTGTAATAGTTAGATTGGCCAACTGTATGAAAAATGTACTTTGTAATATACGCTGTGATAAATTACTTTGTGATTTGCGTTGCATGAATCTGTAATGCAAAGAATAATAGAAGAATGGAAAAGGGGCAGAGTAATAAAATAAATAAATAAGAAACGAGAGTGATAATGAACAGCAGCTCTCACAATATATAGACATGAACTACAATTGAATATTGTCCTACAACATAATATGCATTTAAAGACCATATATAGCTAGTTAATAATTTAAATTCTTGACCGAGTTTAATTCTATAATTATTTCGTCATCGGTCATCCTATTATAGGTATATGTTATTAAGATTAGCTTTATTGCTTTTATCAATACATCGTCATTGATGTCATTATTGTCATTATTATTATCGCCATTTTTTATTGTTATTATTATAGTTGTAATTAGTAGTACTCTCCTACTTTTCTAGCGATTATCATTATCTTAAGCCTAGATTATTTTACTTCATGTAATGACAATGAATGTTAGGCGTGCCTAGAGATTGGAATTGTCTTCTTCTTCGTGACTTCTTCCTTTTTAAAATGATAAGGAAATTGAGTGAATTGAGTGTAGTAATTGCATTGTAATTCTGATTATTATTTTATTGATAATCGACAGCCGATGTTACGTTCCTACAGTCATTGCTTTGCAGTCTGACCTCGTAACGGAATGAACTTCCTGATAGCCCGAAATCGTCGTTTGAACGTTTTATATTGATTGTTTTCTAATATTTGTGAAGACATCAATTATGAAATTTTGTCTGATAAGATAAAGTCTTCGTAAATATATCATTTTGATATTTGAACTACTAGGTGGATATTATAGTTCCTGGGCATTTATTGGAAATTCTGTTAATTGTATCAAATAAGTTTAATGAAATTTGTATAATCATTATATTTATATGCTCCTTGTGGGTTGAGCTGGTGAATATCATTATACTATATTCGTTTGTTCTTTGTCTTTTTCTTTTTTATCGGAAATTCGGCAGTCTTGTATGACAAGGTGTTGAAAACCGTGAAGCAGAGTAAATCAATTGATTGGATTATCACCAGTCATTAAATTGTCTTTAGAATTCAATGAGTCCCGAAAGACTGCCGAAGTCGTTGTAACATACGATGCAACGAAAACGTTTTTATTTGTTCAATTTGTATTTCTTATCATAACGTTTAATGCGGTTTTACTTTTTGCACTTTATACAATCACTCATGGATAAGTATTTAGAAGCTAGTTAACATACGTCTAGTCATATGCGTATCAAAAACGGAAAGAAAGAAATTTGAACTAAATGGAAAAATCGTTGATGCAATTTCTTTGCAATGTATCTTTATGATGATATTAATCACATTGCAAGAAATTTGGTGTGGATGTAAATAGTTTTTTTAACCGAAAATCATATGCAAATTGATTGTCGGATAAGTTTTCAATACACAAGACATCACTGTAGCCATAGAATAACGTGATACAATGATATTCGAGAATTGAGACATTACGAACGGCTTTTTATTTATTTATTTCATTGAATGAAAGCGTGGTTACTGTCCCAGAGGCAAAGATAATTTGATGGTAAAAAACAAGATTTATTAGATAGTTAATCGTTTTTTGCCGTTAAAAACATTTTTGAGATATGTTTGATATAGTATGCATAATATATATGTGTAAGGGTTACATATGGCTTGAGAGTGTTCTGTGAAGTGGATATAAAATAAAGTTGCCAAACGTGCCAATGTCAACATCATAGGTGAAAATTATAACATGACTCAGTATCCTTTCAGTTTTAATATAATTTAGAGTGTATTAAATGACAGTAAACACAGATGATTTAATAGAATGATAATTTGTTGGAGCATGTCTCTCTACTTGCTTCATTTGAAAATTTAATTAATTTAGTGGAATTCTAAAATATTGATCCGTATCTATACAATTACATGAATAATGTTAACCAAAAATTGAAAAGGATTATTGCAAACTTGTTAGATTGTAAAATCATCTTACATTACTTTATTTGCTTTATTTGCCTGTGATGGCTCCATCTCTATGTACTTTTACCATAGTGCGCATGTTACCAATGACAGAGGTCTGATTTTTCTTCTAATTTTTAGGTTAACTTAGGTTAGTCAGGCAGCGGTATGGTACCGTGATAACCTATAGAATAATTGAATCACGCATCTTTGAGCTGAAAATTTTATATAATAACGTTTTAATTAGATATTAATATAGATAAAATTGAATAAGATGGCAAGCGAATTAGTTGAGAAAATTTTGGAGCACCTGGCAAAACACGAGGAAGCCAATTCACTTGATTTGGCTGATGCCTTTAATCAGGATCATCAGAAAATCATTGGTGCTATCAAAAGTTTGGAGTCAATTGGTGATGTATGTCATTTGCAAATTAAAACGATACCTTATAATCATGACAGTTATCAATATTTTGTAGCGATATTGATATTATCATTTGTATTACATAAAGTACTGGTCATTGGTTTCTTGACAGATGGTCGCTGTTCAGCAAACAAGCAGGAAAAAGTGGGAACTCACATCTGAGGGTCAACATGTAGTTGATCATGGCAGTCATGAAGCAGCAGTTTACAATGCAATTCCAGAAAATGGAATATCACAGGCCGATATTATGAAATCCGTACTATATGCGAAGATAGGTTTTTCCAAAGCTCTTGCAGCTGGTTGGATTACGATAGATAAAAGTGGAAGTTCAGTCATTGTAAAAAAGGCTGTACCATCGATCGTTGATATCATACAAAATCACCTGAAGGATTTGTCGAATATTCCTGACAATATAAAAGGAGATTACAAGAAAAGGAAACTCTTGCAAGAGATGTATGTGTTATGAATAGAATGTGTTGCGTCGATGATAAACATTTTTTAAATTTAGTACAATATTATTTATTTGTCATTAGCATTATAAAAAGTGTCAACATTCGTAAGGGTAGCAATTTTTCAACAAAAGTAGAAAAGCAAGAAGCTGATCTTACAGCCGATTTATTGGTGAACGGTGCGTGGAAGGAGAAGAAATTCAAACCATACAATTTCGATGCTCTTGGTTCTGCTCTTGAAGTAGGACACCTTCATCCTTTACTTAAAGTTAGAAGTGAGTTTAGAAAGATATTCTTAGAGATGGGGTAAGTGGTTTCACGTGAAAATTTGTATTAAGATGTTTTAGTACACTGTTACATTATTAACATTTGTTATTTTATTTTAGATTTATTGAAATGGCAACAAATAATTACGTTGAAAGTTCATTCTGGAACTTTGATGCATTGTTTCAGCCGCAGCAACATCCTGCAAGGGATGCGCATGACACTTTTTTCATCTCTGGTACTTTGAATACATATTTGAAATTTCATTTTATAAATATTAAAATGTCTATCGATATCATCATTCACATATAATTGCAGAACCCAGAATTAGTTCAAACTTTCCTCAGAAATATCTAGAGAAAGTGAAGCAAGTACACAGTAAGGGAGGGTATGGATCCCAAGGTTATGGATACGATTGGAAAATAGAGGAAGCACAGAAAAACTTACTCCGCACTCACACAACAGCTGTTAGCGCGCGTATGCTGTATAAACTTATCCAGCAGGTAAAAAGAATTTTATAAAATCAATTATATTTATTTTTACAATTATACTTACGGCTGAATTTTGTACTTCAGGGTGAATTCAAGCCAGTAAGATACTTCAGTATCGACCGTGTTTTCAGAAATGAGACTTTAGATGCAACTCATCTGGCAGAATTCCATCAAGTCGAAGGTGTAGTGGCTGACTACAACCTGACACTTGGAGATTTAATCGGTACTTTGTACGAATTCTTCAAAAAACTTGGTATTACACAACTGGAATTTAAACCTGCATATAATCCATACACTGAACCTAGTATGGAAATTTTTTGTTTCCACAATGGTCTTGGGAAATGGATAGAAATTGGTAATAGTGGATTATTCAGACCTGAAATGTTACAACCTATGGGATTCCCTGAAAACGTTAACGTAATTGCTTGGGGTTTATCATTAGAAAGGTACGTCATCATACATATCATACTATAAATTGTACAGTGTGAGGTATTAATACAATATTGTTTGTTAATATTTTAGACCTACCATGATTAAATACGGTATAAATAATATACGTGATCTAGTCGGACCAAAGGTGGATTTACAAATGGTGCACGACAATCCATTGTGTCGTCTACAAAAGTAAATATACTTTTACATAATTGCAAGGTATTTATGTTGAATCGAAGTACATAAATAAATAAAAAAAAGTCCAAGTTTACTAATTTTTCTTTTGCAGAATAAAAAAACAATTCTTTGTCTTTGTTTCTCTAAAGTATAGTCTACGATTATCGAAATATTGAATAAATAACAGTGATTATCTTTGGCAGAACCACAAGAAGAGCTCCAGTATCAAAAGACAAAGTGGAATCATTAAAAAAGAGATGGGATAATATTCTAGAAGAGCTACAAAACATACAAATGGATCTGAACAAGGCAACGCAAGAGTTGAATGATCATTCGAAAGTAATTGTAAAACAAAACCTTACGATCTTTTGTGATCCACAATGGCCAATCCGATCGCTGGAAACACTACTTGGCTTTCTGAAACGTTGTGTTACGGTAAATCTCTCTATCCACGTTCATTCATCAGTCGAAAAGTTTCCACCTGCATTGACAAACTTTTGTTCCGAATACACAAAGCCTAACGGAAGTGCCAACGTGTCCATAGTATTAATTTGGAAATCTGTGGGCATCGACTCAATAATGCAACTTCCTAGAATGCATGAGATCGTCGGTGAGGTTAACATAGCTCGTTATATGAATCGATTAATTGAGCTCAGAAATTCTAATCTATTAAAATACGAAAGTAATGGACCTCTTTATGCGAATCAGATAGATTCTACTTTGGAAAAAATTCATCAGCTTTTACACGTTAAAAACAAATCCAAGCTGAAAGCGATATTGAACAGAACGAAAACGCGATACGCTCTTGGTGATGAATTTTCAGTGGTTGATATTGTACTGGATTCTGTGAAACAGTATTGTTGAGAAAAAATAACATTTGTATTGGCAAATATACATATACCGTGTTTCATAGGTAATTATATTTTAATAAGTCTATGTTTTGAAAAAAGAAAAGAAGAAAATGTCGCAGTCTTTACTCTACTTTTATAACTTCTATGAATTGGTAATTATTTCCGAAGATCACAAGATTTATTTCATCATTTTAACCTCTTGATTCTTTTGTTAATGGGACTGTTATATTTCTTTGAAGTCAATTTACCAGGCTCTTCTGATACGTCAGAGCTCTACAGCTAAAGGTTTTATCCGCTACTTCAAGAAATTGCAGCACAGCGCTGCCGTATTGTGACCTGCCATATCTCGTTGAAAAATCATTGACCTCCGTTAATAGCGGTACTCCAAATACGGAAATGCTATCGTAGAGATGGTACACATATCAAAATAAAAGTATCTTCCGGATGACAACAAAATATAACATAGAAGCCTATCAAATTAGATCAAGTTGTAAAATATGTCTATAGTTATATTATTAATGTCACTAAGCAAAGGTATTGGATGGTAATGTCGCAATGAAAGTATCCTCATACCTATATATTACCAATCGTATCATCTTAAAATAACAGTACAGCAACAACGAAAAAAAATCTTGGAATTTACAAAGTCGCAATATTCGTCTCGTATAAGTACGGTACAAGAACGTTTTTCGCATTAAGAGTATCGTGTAAATTCAGCGAAAGATAAGCGTAACAAAGAAGTGTAACATCCTTCAAAGATACTCAATTCCCAGAAACATCTACAGGTAAAATATAAAATGTTTGGATGACTGTTTTATATTGAGTCATAGGAAGATTATCCTCGTAAAAGAGATTTAACTTTTAAGAAATTATAGTATAGTAAGTCCCGTTAATAGGCTTTGTCAGGTTTTTCGTTCACCTAGAAAAATTATTGCTTCACGTCAGGGACAAGCTCGAAGGCATAGAGAGAAGTATCTGTTCCGATTGGCAGGCAGCACAGCATTTTTCCGAGAGTCATTGCGCAGAAGTAAACTGAGCACAAGCAGTTGACATCGATGTGGCGTTACGCGATATTCTCAGTGAACTAAATACAATCAGGCATTGAAAAGATGCTGAAGGGCGCCGTGTTCCTCGTGAAAAAGATCGAGGCGTCTAAGCGTGTCTACGGAATAGATTATTCGTCGATAGTCTTGTACAATCTTAGGAAGATCTAAGGTGGTAGACATGGTGCGTTGATCACGGTGTCCCGTTGATCTCGTTGTGCGAGCTTATTCCTCTGTGTTAGGAACGTAACCTTCTGACGGAAATACTGGAGAGGAGCCATATGCGCGGGCTCGCGTGGGCATATGCGAGTGCGCAGCCGCGTAAAACTCTGAATCACTGCGCATGCGCGTATGCTCTTATTCGTGCAATGTGTGCGACTTATTACGAATGTTAGATCTTATGTGAATATATGTACATGCGTGGCCAGGCGTGGAGGGACGTGTATTCGTAGTGCATACGTAGTGTGGGCCAGTGTAGCCAGTGCAGTGCACTCGGCGCAGTAATCTCGCGGGTCAATTTTCCAGTGTTTGATGCTTTCGAAGGACAGGTTTCTAGTGCAGGAACATTCGAGTTTCTCTCGCGTAAAAGCCGTTCTTAAGTACAAGTGGTAAAACGGTGATTCCTCTCGAAGTGGCTGAATAAAATGGCGGTGATCGGCGATGTGATTGGCGCTGAACGGTAGACGGAGGTCGTGCTTGGTCCACGCTTCGTCTTGTTTTGGTTTTCGTGGACTCTGGATTCTGAAATTTGTCGATTAGCCACAAGAGACTATATTCTAAAGTGTACTTTCGAATTGAATCGAAGTAAGACTGCCGGATCGTCCTAGAGTAACTTCGATAAGGGCGACGAGGACCACCGGTGGTGGTCGTAATTTTCTCCGCGCGGTGACGGCCGCGATGCCTGCGACGCATTGCTATAATCCTGACAAGTGCATCGGGAAAAAGAACGGAAGCGAGGAGGATAAAAGTAAGGGAAGTGGCGAGACCTTATTCGCCACTGTAAGCCGCGGATCGTCGCGAGCAACATTCGTATCCATCGACCAGGTAGCCGACAGGTGAGGGAGCTTGATCGCTCGAAGAATTTTTCACCCGTCGTGCCAAGCACGTTCTGTCTCTTCTTATGCCAATCATTTCTCGTTTTATTTTCATTCGCAATACGTTAGTATCTGGTAGAGGTTGCGAACGTCTTACCTTTATTTGGATGTTCATCCATATATCATTATAATACTCTGAAGACATTTCCTTCACTGTTATTGTTTGTATCTTTCATTACGATAGGTTAGACCATGGTAACCAATGACTGTGCATTTTAAGATGACCCTGTCTTCGAAATCGATACTGTAAAATAAATAATATTTGTTTATCCCGATTTCTTGCGATATTTCCATCTATAGATTCACATTGACAACACAAAACTTTATTTAGAAAGAATATTGCTGAGTAATCAGCTGCTCTAAAATATCTGTTCTCTCTTCAGAAATGTTTTGTTCGATATGATTTTTAGATAGATTAATGTTGCACACAAGTTATACTAGTTGCTAATCATTGACAACCATTTTATCTTCCTCAATGATTATTAAAGCATATTATTTATTTTGTCATTTTATATCTTTCCTTTGTTTCATACTTCTTGTCTAATGTACAGATTGAGAAACCCACTGCTTGATCTTTGTTTGCCCTTTAAATATTTTAAACCCTTGTGACTACATTAAATATACACAAAAATATTTGTAAGTTTATATTAACTATCATGAAGACTGAAAAGACATGTGTTTCTAGAATGTTCCCAGACTGTACAATTTTGATATATCAATAAAAGATGAATATGATTGCATTGTATGAGTCTGTTGAATGCTCTCTGCTGACTAATCAATTCACGTGCAAAATATTTCTAAAGCTCTTTTTACTCTTTAATTACAGGCTATAGTTTCACCTATAGAAATTTTTAAATCATCAAAATGAAGATAGACCGAAGCAGATTAAAGAAGTGCACATCAGAAGTGGTGAGATAATTCTTTAATTAGGTTTTATATATTTCAACTAGAGTGTAAAACAGCTTATCATTGTGTCATGCTAAATGAAAAATGCAATGAAAACTATTGTTGTTAAGTTAATAAAGTTATATTTCTTATACTAGAAATAGTAGATATATAAATATTCCATTTTCAAATCCATTTTTAGCCTGCTGAATGTCAGGTGCTTATCAGCAAACTGCGCTCCTGCTCTCATGCAGAATTGCTTGAGGAGTTAAAACAAATAGATGCGTGGACCTTTGGGAAATGCGAATTGTTCCATTGGATTGATGTTTTGGATCTCAGTGACAGTATTCTCGAGGAAGCTGCTGCGCGAAGTCCAGACAATCAATGGGAATTAGCATGCGATCTTCCACAGAACAGAGAGGTCTGTACAGAAAATGGAATTTTAGAAACTACCAGTCTTGAAAATAACAAAAATAATAAATATGTTGCATCATATTTTGCAAATTATCACAGGCAAAGGAACTGCTTCTCTGGGTTCTTCACTTCACAACGCTGTTGATCGAGCATTCGTTTTCCCGGCATTTATACAACAGCATGGAACATTTAGTTACATTGCTATCAAGCTGTGACATGCATGTGGTTCTTGGCGTTTTGAACCTTTTGTACATGTTCAGTAAACGCAGTAACTTTATCACACGTTTAAACAGTGACAAGCGCCAATCTCTGCTTACCAGACTCAATCACTTGGCTGAGGTTCGTATAAAATACATTGTAGCAAAATGAAAAATGTACTTTAACATTGATACGTAAGTAATAAATGTAATTTTCAAATTTTATGTATTATAGAGTTGGGGTGGCAAAGAAAATGGCTTTGGTCTTGCAGACTGTTGTAAAGAACATCCAGACAAGGTAAGTTCACAAATGACGATACTAAAAAGTGCAACAAATTAATAAAACTGCTGTCAATTGCAAAATTATCATTGTTTATTTTATATTCATTCGTACAGCCATTTCCTGCAAGTGCAACGACACTCCACTTCGAATTCTACGCTGAAAATCCGATGGCGACGGAAGCATCCTCAAGTAATACTGGGGGAAACGCGATTGTAAAGAAATCCGGCCTTACTAATCTCGTGACTTACATTCATATTGAAGAAGTTGATAAGCTTGGGAAAACCCCAGCGCAGATCATGAACGATTTGCTGAAAGTTTACAACGTACCGCAAGAGCGACAGGTATTTTAACATACTAATTATAGTTTATATTATTTATCTTCAAAATTAATATAACCTAACATGACGTATCAAATGAATTCCTATTCGCAGATGGCTCTGTTGACTCACATCAGGCTGGCTCACAGTTTCTCGGACTATAGAAGACGATTACAATGCGTGCAAGCCCGTCTTCAGGCACTTTCCGTTCTTGTATACAGCAATGCACTACAGGAGAATGCGCATAGTTTGTTACACGCTGGACTGCTCGAGGAGCTGGTTGAGTTACTCGAACTCCCACATCCTCACCTTGTTGAGATTCGCGCGGCGGCATTGCGTACTCTTACAAGTATCATACACTTGGATCGCAATCCCCACTTCCCAAAGTGAGTCCGACCACTTGATAACTGTAATATGACACAAGTCCGATTAGTCATCGTATGCTAAACATTGTGATTCATTTGTTCAGGAAACCAGGTTCTCGATTGAACATGATAATTGATGTAACTGGAGCTAGTTCGTATCACGGATTTTTGCCTGTACTCGTAAGAACTTGTATAACAACTCTGACATCCCCTCATCCTGACGGACAACACTTTCCCTTGCCACTGGCTACGGCCCTATTCAGTTTTCTGTATCATCTCGCCAGTTATGAAGCTGGTGGCGAAGCACTTGTTAGTTGTGGTATGATGGAGAGTCTTCTGAAGGTCATTAACTGGCCAGGAAGCGAATTGGAACACATTACGGTAAAGGATTGATTTCTTAAATGCAATAGTGGCTATCCCCCCCCCCCCTTTTTTTTTTTAATTAGAAACTAATCTTAGATTACTTATTTGTCTCTTGCAGTTCGTAACGCGTGCTGTTCGTGTGATAGACTTAATAACAAATATAGACATGCAAGGATTTCAAGCACACGGAGGTCTGTCTAGCTTTATAAATAGACTCGATATGGAAGTGAACGTGTGCAAGAAGGAACAGCCATTTGAAATAGAACCTCAGCAGCATTCTACCAAAGAGATTCTGCAGCTTGCATCGGAAAGGCCAGCGGATCCTGATGATGAATCAAGATCATCACGACGATCAAACGATGCTTTCGACGAGCGCGAAGAATCCTCTAATCCTATGGAGCTCTCGGAGGATGAAAATACCAGTTTCAAACCGGAAGGAAAGCAGGAACGGTTGCCTGATTATTCAGCTGCAAGGACAGGAAAGACATGCTTACCTCAGCGAGCAGCATTACTCAAGTCTATGTTAAATTTCTTGAAGAAGGCTATTCAGGATCCGGCGTTCTCAGACAGTATACGCCATGTAATGGAGGGGACTTTACCGTCCTCTTTGAAGCACATCATCAGCAACTCTGAATATTATGGACCATCCTTGTTTCTCCTTGCAACCGATGTAGTGACTGTATATGTATTTCAAGAACCGTCCTTACTGTCTTCTTTGCAAGATAACGGGCTAACGGATGTCGTGTTGCATGCACTGCTCATTAAAGATGTCCCCGCTACTAGAGAAGTATTAGGCTCTCTGCCCAATGTGTTCAGTGCTCTATGTCTGAATCAACGTGGTCTGGAGTCCTTTGTCAAATGCCGACCCTTCGAGCGCCTTTTCAAAGTTCTTCTTTCCCCTGTTTATTTATCAGCAATGCGCAGACGTCGTAGTGCTGATCCTCTTGGTGATACAGCATCCAACTTGGGAAATGCAATGGACGAACTCATGAGACATCAGCCAACTCTTAAAGTTGATGCCACAGCTGCCATCATTAAACTATTAGAAGAACTGTGCATTCTAGGATGTGACCCACGATACATATGCTGGCGTGCTGCAAGCAAATCTGAGAATTCTCCATCAAATTCAAATTCAGGTAATCGTCAGTCTTCTGGACAGTCTGTTGGCGTTGGCGTTGGGGATGGCGGAGGAGGAGGAGGAGGAGGCGGTGGAAGTAGCAGTGACGAAGAAGAGGAAGACGAGGAGGAAGCTAGTACTAGTTCACATCCTCAACGAGAAGAACAACCGTCACCTTCTCCAGCTCAACCTGGACCACCACCTCAACCACGTGAAAAAACACCAATTGCTTTAGTAGACTATATTCACAATGTGATGAAGTTTGTCGACGCTATTCTCAGCAACAATTCAACGGATGATCACTGCAGAGAATTCGTTGCTCAGAAAGGGCTCGTTCCACTACTTTCTATACTTGGTTTACCCAATTTACCAGTAGACTATCCTGTGGCACAAGCTGCTCAAGCCGTGGCTTCCGTCTGCAAGAGTATACTGAATCTTGCCCATGAACCGTTGGTTCTGAAAACAGGATTGTCCCAGCTAAACGAAGTTTTGAATTTACTGAAACCTCTTCATAGTCACATGGAAGCTCCTGGTGGTTCAGTTTTATTACACGAACTTGCTTCTGCACCAAATCTTGAGACAGCTTTCACCAGCGATACAGCGACTCCTTTACTTCACGCTATGAACGCGGCTCACGGATATGTTGTGATGTTTGTACATGTCTGTCGTACAAGTCAAAGTGAAATTCGAAATCTTTCAATGAATCACTGGGGTTCTGACCTGGGTATGGCTGTCTTGAAAGGACTGTCTGAGCTCTACATGTCTCTCGTATGGGAAAGTACCTTGCTTCTTGCACTCTGCAGCGATGACATCATCCCAGCAGGTTGTGACTTTGGTAAAGATGACATGGACAAGCTTATACCACCCGAATTAAGAAGTGACGGTGAATTATCTTCATGGTCCGGCGCTGCTTCATCCGATATGGGAAGTAATGGAATGACAACTGCCATGGAAGCCCTGAGCACTGATCCCCCACCAGTATCAATGGAAGTAGATGATAAACCTAGTACCAGCACAGGAAGAACGTCACCAAGCACTCATCAACTAAAATATATTAAACCTTTGTTGGGTGCCTCATCAAGGTTAGGAAGAGCATTAGCAGAACTGTTTGGTCTACTTGTCAAACTGTGCATGGGATCTCCGATTAGGCAACGACGTGGCCAACAGATCCCAATGACGCCAACATTACCTTCACAAGCAGCTCGAAGTGTAGCCACTGCGCTCAATTGTTTATTGACACGTGGTCTCTCTTGGGATAAATTGCCACCTTCACCAATACCGAAATTTAGACTGACTTTTCTTATATGTTCAGTGGGCTTTACTTCACCGATGCTCTTTGACGAGAAGCGCCATCCTTATCATCTAATGCTTCAAAGATTTGTCCAACTGGGAGGACAAAATGCATTCTTTGCGACATTCCGATGGGCTTTATCAGGTGGTGGACAATTTCCGCTTTCTGAAGGATTGGAACATCCTAATCTACCTGACGGTACTGGTGAATTCCTGGACGCTTGGCTTATGCTTCTAGAAAAAATGGTTAATCCTAAAGCCATTTTAGATTCACCGCACGTCGTCTCATCCAAGTGTACCGGCGTGTACAAAGTATACGAAACTTTTGACCCCATTAAGTATCTTACAGATATTCACAAAAAAGCATTTGAAGCAGTGATGTTGATGTGGGGTAAAAAACCATTGAAAAACTATGGAGCACGAATGACCGAATCCATCCTCTCGATTTTGCGACATATTTTGCGTGGCGAGAAGATAATCAAAGAACGCACAGAGAAAGAAAAGACTGGAGAAACACCAGCAGCTAGTGGAAGCGGAACTGCAGCTAGCACTGGAACCGGAACTGCCACTACTTCCGTGAGCAGAACGGGACCAGCCCCAGATCGTAGAGAAGAGCCTGAAGCAGACATCAATGCTGAACACTTGAGACAGCTAATGGATATGGGCTTTAGTAGAACACACTGCATCGAAGCACTACTTCATACTCTTACTGTAGAACAAGCAACTGATTATCTTCTGACAAATCCTGCAACTTCACGTAGACCTGATGCACCTGCTGGAGATGCCAGTGGTCAGGGGCTCATAATGGACTTGGAACTAGTAGATGATGATCAAATAATGCACGCCATCGCCATGTCATTAGGTGATTCAGATTCTCGAAGATTTTCAATAACTGAAGAACCTCTGCGGGAAGCACCAACTACAGAGACCATTGATGAGTTCACTTACAGTGCATTGGAACAGTGCCTGAATCTTCTGGACCTAATGCCAGACACCGTTTATAGGATCTGCGACCTCCTGGTTACTATAACAAAGAGAAATGGTGACGACTGGCGAGACTCTATGTTGAGACAGCTGATTCGTGAAATTAGTGATTTGGTGGATTACTTGATTGGTATTGCTGAGAGTCAGGATGAGAATGCTGGCGTAAAGTTAGTCGAATGCGAAGAAGCTAGTAAAGTAGCTGGACGTATCTACCTCTACACCCTCTTCTTCGAGGGTACCTTTCAAGAAATGCGTGTACCTTGTGCACAGAGAGTGGAAGAATGCGGTATGCTCAACAAACTTGTACGTCTGCTGATAGTGAGTGAGAGTCCATTAACAGCTAATAAAAATAAAACAGTGAAGGATGGCAAGGATGGAATTGCCACGACGAAGACCCCAAAATGGCTAGCACCTTTGTTACTTCTCATAGATCGTCTTGAAAAGGTAGCTGTGCTCACGCAGCGCAAACAACTCATGCACAAAGTTACAACCAGGGTATGGAAATGGTTTGATCTTAGTTCAGGAAAGTGGACTCCTTATTCCCCATTAAATAATCGCATAATAAATGATGCCTATTGGGCCGGAGAACCAACAGTTAGAATTACCTGCACCAGGAGACGTTACCTCATCACATTTTCTTGCATGACCCAAGTGAACGAAGACACTGACAATAGAAGACCCATTACCATGGGATTCAAATTGAATGGCAGTAATTCTGATGATACAAATTCTCGTTCTGATTCAAATATGGATACTGAAGAGAGTCCGGCTGAGGATAAACGAAATGCTGTGGTACAAGGTCTGGATCCTAGCATAGCCCCAAGCATTGTACGCGCTTGCGTAAAGCTCTTGGCTATTCCAGTAGACCGAGATGCTTTGCATGCCCTTATGAAGGTGTGTCTGCGTTTAACACGAGATTATAAAAATGCTGAAGTATTCGCAAGAGAAGGTGGAGTACGTCTTCTGCTTGATATGACTCAGGCCAGTAGCTTCATTGGATGTATTAGCTTGAGTACTCTCTTGATACGACATACACTCGAGGAACCACGTACTCTTCGTCTTGCTATGGAGAAGGTCGTGAGAACGCGTACCCAGCCTAATATTCCGCCAGCTTACAAAGAGATTCTGTTTATGACGAGGCAGATCAGCAGTGCAGTTTGCCGTAACCCGGAAGTATATAGAGAAGTTTGTGAAAATATTCTCAGGGTCGACATAGGCGTACTGAAACGCGACGACGTGGATAACAGGCTACTAGTTAAAGCTCTGCCACCAAATCATTCTTCAGCTCTTCCAATGGTGGAGGAAGTGTCTATTGGTGTCATTCATGATTTACTTAATGCTCTAATAAAACCGACGCCTGTGTTACCTGATGACGCCTCCACATCGCCAGCAGGAAGTCCTGAGAAGAAAACCACACAACCGACCGCAACTGTCACGAATAATGGCGCAGCTACAACTTCATCGACCAGACGAGATGGTCTTAGGAATAATGGAACTGCCAGTACTGATGCATTGGATGACGACGATCAAGTTTCCCAAATTATTCCTTTGAAGATGTATACGGATATTGGTAATAATGCCAAGGTGGAACCGGAAGAAGCAAAGAAACCACTGTTACCAAAATCAGCAATCCTGAAGATGCTAGCAGAGGCAGTCCGTTCTTATAGTGCTGTAGCTAATTTGATATCGGAACATACCTATAGAGCTGGCCAAAGTGAAATGGTCACAGAAGATACAACTGCTTTGACTTTCTTACTTGATAAAATACTGCCAATGTTGCCTGAAAATTCTGGTGATCGGCAGTGCAGCAGTATGGCTAGGATGTTGATATCCGCCATTGCTTCGTGCAATCATTCACCTGACGCACAAACTGCTTTGGTAACGGAAGTGAAGGGTGCGCTTATACGAACCCTAGCATCGCCTGAAAGCTCTGAAAAACATACTCAACTTCAACTTCTTATTGGTCTCATTTCAACAATGATTGATAGTTGCCCACCTACTTCTCACGCTCATCTGAGGACTTCATTAAAAGTGCATCAGTACAGTAACGTCAATTACATTGTTAGAATAATGTTGAGAAAAGGAATAATCACTGATCTGGCGAAGATACCTCATAGTCTTGATCTTTCAAGTCCTAACATGGCTGGTACCATTAATGCTGCTCTAAAACCATTGGAAACTTTATCAAGAATCATTAATCAACCTATGCCAGGAGCCGTTAATAACAAATTTCCTAAACCTAAAAATCGCACTGTGCAAGAAGAACCAATTGGCGAACAAACTGGTACAACTACTTCAGAAGCAACTCATGCAGTTGGTGAAGAAGCGAACGAAGATGCCGAAAATACTGAGCATGACATTTCTGTCACTGCTGAGAGCCTGGAACCAACTTCGGAGAGTCAAGTTCACGAAGAGGGCGATGAAGCTGCTCTTGAAGATATTATGGATCAATTACTGGAGAGGTAACACTGCTCACTTTGACATACTTTAATTATTTTATAGGTAATGTAGTTTGCGTTTTTCAATTATTATCTAAGATACAGTTTTTATAATCAAGCAGTGTACTCTTTTCCAGGGACGGCTCGGCCGTGACGGAAGAGCCTAGTTCCCGTCCGCACAGGCCAATGGATATTGATGATGAAAGTTTAGCAATGCGCGATAACGAGGGCGACTTTGACCCAGCCCGTGACACCACAGTAAGAGTAACATCGCTTTTTAATATTCTTCCTTTAAATATTTTAATCGGCTTCGCAATAAACTAATACAATACAATTTCTGTATATAGGAAGACCTGATGAGTTCGGATTCAGACTCTGATAGCAATCCATCCGACGATAACGAGGACGAGGTTCAAGATGACGAAGATGAAGAAGAGGAGGAGGAAGATGATGGTAATTATGAGAGTATATAAATCACATGTAATTAAACCTGTTACCACGTAAGGTATGTATGTTATTATAAATTCGGACCAGGCGAAGAAAACGAAGAAGAGGAAGAGGAGGAAGAAGAGGGCTCTTCTAATTATGAAGAGGATGGTATGGAATTTTACGAGGATGTTGGGGAAGGCGTCTTCCGGATGTTACCAGCTGCCGAACGAGATGGCAGCAATGTTGTTATGATACAACATAATATTGAGAACCAAGACAACGCTTCTTCTACACCTGTCTTCACAGCTCCTGGTCTTCCTTGGAATACAAGTTCACCGTTGCATCTTGGACTATTTGAAGATCCTCCTCCGGTATCCGAGGGCAATGGCATCAGCTCACATCCATTGTTAATGGCTCGTAACAATCTTGATGCTGCATCTTTACCGACGTCAAGAGCTCAACGACTTTTACGTCAACGCAGATATCAGTATCTTCAGCTGTCAAATATACGTAGCCCTAATCCACCAGTAATTTTACAAAGGTTTGCATTCGTGGTATTTAACAGTATTCATTATGAATATGATCGTTAATATTTCATTTATATTATTTTTTTAGACTATTTGGTCCAGCTGCGCAGACTCTTCCTATTTCAGCTAGTCCGGTTTTGACATCTAGCTTCAGAGATACTCGTGTTCTTGTTATGGATAATGGACTTGGAATCTTCACAAATCAAGAAGAAGAACAGATCGATTTTGTGGTACATAATTGGAATATAAAATATTTTATTCATTAGGAATTATAAGTATTGGCATTTTTTTTATTCATAGGATCAATCTGGTTACTTGTTCGGTCCAAGTCTTGCAGCTACGTTGAACAATATCCCAACTGCCTTACATTGGTGGATCGAAGAGAGTAAGTTGCTTGATGGTGATTCTCAACCAGACTGTTGCGTGGGTGAGTACAGCAAGACATGATTTGATACTGTCTCTTAATAAAAATTACAGTAATAAGTCATATTAACTCTTTAATTGATAAATAGGAGTCGTACAGAAACTAATACCTGGACTTGAGAAGTATAGAAATGCCGAGTTAGCGGAGCGCAAAGAGAAACGCAAAAAGCAACATGGTACTGAAAAAGAACCTGAAAAAGACAATAAGGAAGTTAAAGAACAGACTAGTAACACAGAATGTAAGCCTTAGTTTCTTCTAATTGTTAGATTGTAGAAATATCAAGTTCCTTTGGTAACTTACACCATTGTTCTGTTCATAGCGGGAACATCAGTTCCAGTACCATCTGAAGAGCAAAGACTCGTAGCTCTAAATCCACAAAGAGAAGAGACGAGGGAATTAGTTGCAGCGGTAGAGGCAGCAGTTGAAGCTGTAAGGCAAGACCGAAATCCGGATGATGACGTAATAGGTAAAGATTAGAACTACAACATAATTATGACTTCACCATAAGATTAGCCATTGATTCTGATTATCAATGATTGGAATATTCAAAGTATCAAGTAATGTTGATTTGTTTTCTCTCTTCAGAAGTTACTGGGGAAATGGAGGTTACTGTACAAGAGGATGAAGAACGATCACCTCCACCACCCCCAGAGGAACAGCCTACAGAAGGCAGAGATCCTCGTACAGCTTCACGCAGCACTGCGGTGGAACTTATTGAAAATATTGTAGCACTGGCACCGGCTGTTACAGATGCTATAGCACTACAAAGTAAGAAATCTATTTTTTCTTATTTGTTCAGACATAGAATGGAGTGTTTAATTATTTTATCGCAGGACAACCTGAGAGAAGTGCAGATGATCAAATTCCAGTCCATTCAACGCCGATACCAGTAAATTTCAACCAAGAAGTTAATGATGATTTGTCGAGAGATGTAGAAAGCAGTAGCGATCCAACAGGCTGGATCAGAAGACTTCTTACTGATGATAATCAATCAAATCTTGAGAGGAAGTAAGCAAATATACAGTAGCATATGTTAGTTAACTTTGAGAATATTTTTTATATACTTTTTTATGTGTAGTGCAAATGTCGTCGGACAGGGTCCTGGTTCCTCTACTTCTGAAAGAAATAATCAAGATTCTTCGGAGCAGCCACAGACACAACCTCAACCTCAACAGCAACAACAACCGCAAGCCCAACAGCTGCAACAACTATCGCAAGAACAACAACTACCTGACGGAGTAGATCCGTCCTTCTTAGCTGCATTACCTGAAGAAATGCGCGATGAAGTTATTGCCGAGCAATTGAGGTTTGTGAAAATGTTTGCGACACTCAATATAGCGATACTCTATAATTAATTAATAATTAATATCATTCTTTTAAAGGCTGCAAAGAATTAGACAACGAGCTCAAGCGACTGTAGTTGAAGAACCGACTGGTCCCGTAGAAGTGAATCCAGAATTTTTGGCTGCTCTACCACCAGCTATTCAAGAAGAGGTTCTTGCTCAACAACGATTAGAGCAACAACGTCACGCAGCTGCTTCTGCAAACCCTGAGGATCCCGTTGATGCTGCTGCCTTCTTTCAAAATCTACAACCATCCTTACGTCAAGCCGTAAGTACTGCCAAGTGTTCCGTAAAACGAATTAAGTGAATTTGACAACATATCTCACCGAAGCGCACTTCCGCCTTGCGAAATAGATTCTGACGGACATGGAAGAGTCTCAGATATCCGTGTTGCCACCTGACTTGGCACAGGAAGCACAAAATCTAAGACGGGAATGGGAAGCACGTAACAGACATATGATGCAAGAAAGATTTCTCAATCATGTCAGTCAAAGTAATAATGCCTTGTCTAGCATGTTGAGAAATTCCGGAAGAGGTATGTAATTCATTCCAAAGGAATTTTACATTCTTGATTGAATATAGGTCTTTAGTGAATAATTGTTTATGTAACTTCAGCGCGAGGTGGCGGTACGCGTTATGCTATTCATACTGTACCGCAACGAGCACAATGGAACTCTTGGAGTCCACGTGGTGAAACCAGCATGGCCCATCAGGGAGCTGGTTTACGATTAAGGGGAAGGCAACTACTTGATCACGAATCAATGGCCTGCCTTTTAGTATTGCTGTTCGTGGATGAACCAAAAATTAATACGCTGAGACTGCACAGGGTCATCCGAAATTTGTGCTATCATGGTAGTACTAGAGAATGGGTCGTCAAAGCTCTTCTTAACATAATGGAGAGGAGTAATGATGAGAATAGAGAAATGATAGCTGATTTCAGTGGAAAGTTCAAGAGAAAAGGACTGCATTCATCCATGGACTATTGGTGAATATTATATTTACAAAGAATGTTTTTTTTTTTTAAACAGGTTATACAATGTTTGAATGCTTTCTTTTTTACTTGTTCATATTAGTTTGCCAAAAGTTACGGAAATGAGGAACAATGCCCAATCTTGGCTAAATATCAGTATCGACGCAGCTCTTGGCTGTAGAGCCAATGTATTCCATGTTGTTAGGCATGGAGGAAAGAAGTCTGAACGTCAAGGCAATGTTATTGCCATTCATCCTCAAGCTGCACCTACAGTATGCCGGTTAGTAGGATGACACTAATTAAATTGTATACCATTCATTGTTACAAACACAATTATTTACGTACCAATATTTTTTAGGCATACGCTAGAACTGCTGATTTCCTTAGCCAAGGGCTTTCCTGGATATTTCGTACCGCTTAAATCTAAGGAATCCGAGGATAAAGATAAAGATACGAGCGCGAATAAGGAAGAAAATATCGGAAAGACAAAGTCCAATTCAAAACCAGGCAAGAGTGATTTCCCTGATTTCTGGGATATGCTTCTGAGGTTGGACTCATGCGCTTCCAAAAAGGGAAAATCGGTTGCACGAACTCACTCGAATTCGAATTTGGGTTCCGAACCAGAGCAGAGCATGACGTCTTTCGAAACCTCGGCATTTGGCCAATTAATATCAATGCTCAACTGGTCTGTTATTAAACGCAGTAGTCAATTAACGGACAAACTATTGCGACTCCTGTCTTTGATATCAATTGGCTTGACGGAGGTGAATCCCTATCGTCGACAAGATGGAGCCAAGAATAAAAAAGTGGACTCAAATAAGGAACAAAGTGTTGCTGCACCGGAAGGTCATCTTAGGCTGGCTGTTCAAGTACTTACCAGCAAGAGTTGTTCGGAGGAAGGACTTGAGGATGCAACAGCACTTCTTCTTAATCTTTCACATTGTCCTGATCCAACTAGGCAATTGGTACGCCATATATATATACACAAATGTACAATGAATTTTTTTATGTATTTCATTAAATAACTTTACTCTTACTTCTCTTTCTAGATTTTGAAATTACTTTTGGAAGGAGCAATGGAACTAGCCACTATGGTCTGTGAACATATTAATGACTTGATGATGGAACTTCAAGTTCTCAATCGTGAACTGAATCGTAGAATCTCCATTGAAGAACAACCATCCAGCAGTGCTGGTGGGACTGGCCGGGGAACTCTTCTAGACAGGTTTGTTCTTCGTAATGATTTCTTTCCTTTGGGTTTTTTTCGTAATCATAATTCCAGTGAATAATCGTTTGGCACCATGATTTCACATAATTTTATTTTGGTTTCAGATTTACAAGTGAAAGCGTGGTAGTGACAGCTCCAAGTAAAGTTAAAGCAGGAACCGATCTCCAGTTGCCGTCCATGGGTGCTCTGGTCAGCAAAACTTCTAGTCAGGCCTTTTTCCTTCGAATACTTAAGGTCATTGTCCAGATTAGAGAAGCTGTGCGTTTGGCTAACAGAAAGAAAGCTGGTAAGTTCTTCTTTTTGAACACAACAACTGCAACTGCAATATTTCTTGTTTAATATTGATTTACAATAATGCAATCTGTTTAGAAACAAACCAACCCGCAGAAACTGCCATGGACACAGGAGCATCCAGTCAACCACAAACTTCAGGTAATTAATTGTATATTACTACTATTTCTGATACATACTGCTAATTGAGCAACAAATTGAATAATTACATTACAATTTTGCAGCCGAAGATAATACAGAAGGTGATAGCGTTGCTATGGACACAACACAAGCGAACTCTTCAAACTCTGATAACTTGAAAACCACCTTCTCTAAGAGTGGTAAGTCTTATATCGTAGAGGTGGATTTAATATTATACGTGATCTATATTGTTAATTAATTCCAGATGAAGAGAAATCTACACTACCATTACTAAGCGAAAGTCTAGTATTAGATAACCTTTGGGAAACACTGAGTGCATGTCTACTCGAATTGGAACACACTCCTGATCATCACGCCGTCCTAGTCCTACAGGTCAGTTTACTTAATACAAACATTTATTTTTTCTTTTTATTAATTATTATCATATACTTATTCTGTCTGATAATTTCAGCCTGCGGTTGAAGCCTTTTTCCTGGTACACTCATCGTCCAGTACAACCCGAGAACGTAATAGCGATACAATAACAATAAACACAGAATCCCGAGAAGTAGTACCAGATCTAGCACCAGTGTCGCCTATATATTCAGATAACGAAGGCACGTCTCAATCGGAAGCAGCAATTAACACCTCGTGGGACATAACACCAACACCACAGAAAACACTACCTCCTGACCAATTGAAATTCCTCAAGTTTGCTGGTACGTGTTCATATAATATATTCTTTTAAAAACAAAGAAAAATATTGAAAACAATCATTTCCAATTAACGAATCTTTTTTCATTACTCCAGAAACACACAGAACAGTTCTGAATCAAATTTTGAGGCAAACGACAACTCACTTGGCTGACGGACCATTCTCCGTTCTGGTAGACCATACACGAGTTCTTGACTTTGACGTGAAGAGGCGATACTTCAGAACAGAACTGGAACGAATGGATGAAGGCATCAGAAGAGAAGAACTAGCTGTTCACGTACGAAGGAGTCACGTATTCGAAGATTCATTCAGGGAACTTCACCGCAGAAATGCGGATGAATGGAAGAATCGTTTCTATATAGTATTTGAAGGTACTTTATCCTCATGGTACCTTCTTTTAGGGCTTCAAAAGGAAATTACTAGTTTTGGAGTAATGCTTTATATTTGTTAATTTCAGGTGAAGAGGGTCAAGATGCTGGTGGTTTACTTAGGGAATGGTACGTCATCATTTCTAGGGAGATCTTCAATCCGATGTATGCACTCTTTACAGTCAGTCCCGGGGATCGGGTTACGTACATGATTAATTCATCTTCTCACTGCAACCCTAATCACTTATGCTACTACAAATTCGTAGGTCGAGTAATCGGTACGTTGTTAAAAAAATATTGAAACTCTTCAAGATTCTTGAAGAAGTCTCTTCAACTGTTCGATACCGTTGATAACGATTAATTGTTTTTAACAGCCAAGGCCATCTATGACAACAAATTGTTGGAGTGCTACTTCACACGTAGCTTCTACAAACACATACTCGGTATACTCGTGAAGCATACTGACATGGAGAGTGAAGATTATAGCTTTTATAAAGGTCTCGTGTACCTAACAGAACACAACATCTCTGATCTCGGATACGAGCTGACATTTTCGGCAGAGGTACTGATAAATGGGTTTTCTCTCTCATTTCTTAAACAGTTTTCATTTTAGTTGGATGTGATAAATGAAATCTATCATTTTTAGGTAAATGAATTTGGTGTCAACGATGTTCGAGATTTAATTCCAAGTGGGCGCAATATAGTCGTCACAGAAGAAACGAAGCTGGAGTACATCCGATTGGTATGTCAGATGAAAATGACTGGAGCGATTCGTAAACAGTGAGTACCTCTTTGTGCTTTTTTTTTTAAGTCGGGTCACTAGCATTGCTAATTTTCATTTCACTAAGCGATAATATAACGCTCTTTCTCGTGTTCGTTATGTTCGCAGGCTCAACGCATTTTTGGAGGGCTTTTATGACATTATCCCAAAACGACTGATATCCATTTTCAACGAGCAAGAGCTGGAATTACTAATTAGTGGCTTGCCCAATGTCGACATTGAAGATCTTAAGGCTAATACCGAATACCATAAATACAGTCCCACATCACTACAGGTAATTAATCAATTGTCCAAATTTTTTGCAGTCTACGACAGTCCTTGCGTCTTATCAATAATTTTGTATCTTACAGATCCAATGGTTCTGGCGTGCATTGAGAGGATTCGATCAAGCAGACAGAGCAAAGTTCTTGCAATTTGTTACCGGCACCTCAAAAGTACCTTTGCAAGGTTTCGGTGCCTTGGAGGGTATGAACGGTGTACAGAAATTCCAAATTCATCGGGATGACCGCTCAACTGATAGATTACCCTCAGCTCACACGTGGTAAGTTTAATGTCCAATTATACTTCAATTCAAGCAATAACTTTCTTGCACATTGTGTCTTCAGTTAAATTGTTTCAATCGTATCAGAAATTAAACGTGCACGCACAATATTTATCGTTACAGCTTCAATCAGTTGGACTTGCCGGTCTATGAAACATACGACAAACTCCGTAGTAATCTGCTAAAGGCAATTCACGAGTGCAGCGAAGGATTTGGATTTGCGTAAGTTTTACTATGAATGAGGAAAAAACCGATCGACGCTGCCACGTGTTTAAGGTATCTGTCTCTTAAATGTGTTGTTCTGTCTGTCTGGACTAAGTTCTGGACACAATCGTTTGTAAAAAAAGAAAATGAAAAGAAAAAATGGAACTATTGGTTTTTGCACTATCCAATCATAGAGAGAGAAAAAAAAACCTGGTAACATATTGCTTGATCTTCGCTCAAGATCTTATTACTACCGATTAAATCGTTATATACATATAAATAAACGCATATGTATATACATATAACTAATTATCGTGTAATTACGGAGAGTAACCTTCGATGCGCTACCCAAGTTAGAGTTTATTTTGTTCAGAAGGATCTTGATGAAGACGCAGAGCTTAAGCTTAATTCCCAACAAAGCGAGATGGGGCGTTTAATTAAGGCTAATTGATAAGGCTATGATAAGATTCATATGTAAGTGTATCGCTAGATAGGACTCTGAGTATGTTTTAAGGGATAAATAGGGCGAAAATTGTAATATACTGCACTTTAAAGTGATCAGCGATATGTTGTAACCGGTTCGATAGTTTGAATAGCACTACGGGGACAATGATAAAATGCCACAGTGTTTAGACAGACAGCGAACAGAAGCGCAACGGAGAAAATGAACGGTTTGAATGATAAAGTGATAATGATGATGATAAGTAAAATCGTGAGTGAGAAAGATAAGGAAGAAAGATGGGCGATATTATATGTGTGTGCATGTAAAGAGGAGGGTATGCGTGTACGGGGTATTACAATGGAGCGCGAGCCTAATTAAACTGAATCGCTATAATTATAAACACGGTCTTGTCCCCCAAGAAATGTATGGTTGTACACTATTATTAATAATTAGAGATAATTTTTAATTAATAGTAATGCTTTTTAAATATTATCATTTTAATACTAATCATTCAAAATGTGATGTTACAGAAATGTAATTTTTTCTTGAAATCTAACAAAATAAAGTTTACAGTTGAACCGGCATTACTCCAAAAGACATTGAACGGGGCAATATCAATGTTATACACACAATATATCATTATATATCAGAGACTCCTTTCGAACTTGTTAAGGAATTATTGCTTAGGAATCGCTGAAATAAACTGAATGTTGTATTTCTTATAAATGTCTTGATTTATTACATCGATCAACCTTAAGTTCATGGAATTCTCTCACTTTTGAATGATAATTGAATTTCCTGTGTACTACACAGTTACAAGTAAAAAGAGTACTAAATGTTTCTTTATTAATAATAAATAAAGGGTTGTGATGTATTATACATTCTTATTTCATTGCAAGCCTTGCATTTGACGTTGAGTGTAAAGGATTTTTTTTCTTTGATGCCAATATCATTTTACGATTGTTGTGAAGTCCAATAATTTCCACGTCGTATTTAATGTTTTATTTTACTACTAAGGAATATAAGTATCGCGCGCCCAGTTTTCATCCATGTGAGTGGAGAGATGGTCGTTTTTTCATAGTATTTCCGTTGGCGAACGTATTTATAGATTTATGATCGAGTTGAAATACGATTTGACAAATATTATTGTTGCATCATGATCTAAGCTTTTGAAGAAATTGATTACTTCTACCTGTCAGAGAAATAAGAATAGGATTTTATATACCATCAGCGCACGATCAATCTTATGATTTTTTTTGTAGGTTATGTTACACTTGTTATTAATTTAAAATATACAATTCTTGTGGAATAAATCGGAGATGTCATGACCTTTGGTCATGGGAGCAGATAAATAACACTTACACTGTCACTGCGCTCTAATAATATTTAGAATTCCACATTCATGCAATTCTGACAGTGGGGTATCTAAAAGTCCTACAAAGATGATAGATGGATAATGTTATTAGTTAATAACAAAAGTGCCATGGAGCTTGACATAGAAAATGAGGTGAACAAATTTTATGTTATTTTTCTGAAGAATTATTCTCTCGAAGGTCTGTTTAATAGCAGGATTGATATGTGTTATTTTTTACTTGTTTTTATATAGGAACGGACACTTTTGGAAGCAGACACAGTTTATTTATTGATGAAGAAAGGCTTTCCAATCTCACGAAATGTCAGAGCTCAGTGGATGCTGGAGCATTTGGAAAGCATTATAACGATACAGCATCCAGATAGGCAAAATGAAGAAACTCCGGAACTGAAAATTGTTTCTGTCCTTCCAAGAGATGCACCAGCTTCTTGGAGGTCGGATAATAGTTATTTGTACCAATATAAGATTACTACCGCAACTTCCTTAGTCTTTCTGGCTCACAAGTACAGGATGGCTTTCAGCTTAGACCTCAGTCCATCTCTGGCCACTGTTGTGAGTGATATTATAATTCACAATGACAGTATAATTCACAAAGATCTAACATCTAATTTTATTATATCAGGATATCCAACATGGGGAAATTGTGATAGATGAGGTTTATTTGGCAATGAAGCAGTGTCTGGAATGTATAGTTAAACCTGTATGTATATCAATAGATGAGACCACAATACATAATATAATTTTTGCAATATATAACATGAATTTTCTGTTATAGTTTGTTGTCCCAGGTAGCGAGCGAATAATGCAGCCAGAAATTTATGTCACAATAATAGCTCATACTCCATTCTTTACAAGTCCCGCTCAGCAAGTTCTTGTACAGGGTTGGCTTATTACTCTGGAAAACATTGAATATCTGATACAATACATAGAGCAGCAATTAAAATATTTGGAAGAGAAAGTAGCGTCGGTTACAAGCATAGCTAACCAGCAACTAGAAACATTAAGAGCTGAAAGCGAAAGATTGGTAGGAGGACTTTTTGAAGAAGGTGGCACTTGTATAAGTCAAAGTAACAGTAACAGTGTTGCAAATATTTCCATGGTGTCACCAGAAGCTACTTTTATTAATATGCTACGATATGGAATTCTAGCACTTGCTCTTCTACCAGAGCACAGTTGTGCCCGTAGGTTTCCTTTAAGCTATTAACCAAATTGAAAAGCAATTTGTCTTATTAATATTGATAACAATTTTCTCTTCAGATCTTGTAGTGGTATCCGACGGCATCGTGGGTGTAGCGGATGTGCACGTATTAGATTCAGTTCTACAACAACTACGGGCATCCACAGTTGCATGTACCTTTATACACGTGGGAAGTACATACCATCCACACTGTGCAGATGCTCTAGTTCCATATCCAGATTTGTTACGGTTTCTGGCAAGAGCTACATTAGGATCTTATATGACTTTCATTCCACAAACAGTAAGGCCCTTTTAATCGATATACTCTAAGACGTAGAAAAATTAGTCTAACGTTGAAAATAATGAATCCTCACCAGGTACTAATGCCTGAAGGAAATATGAATTTGTACCAGAAAAACTTTCTATGTTGGCATTTGTATCGTGACAATTCAGTCACGATGGATGATATGAGAGACTGGTACACAGAAAATACTTTGTTTCATAGTCAAAAATCTCTTCAGCTTTTGAGAAAAAAACAAATCGATGACAAAGTCACTTGCACACTGAGTAGTCTACTTTGCTGTCGTTTGCGAGAAGGTTATTTAATAAAAAGGGTTACATTGCGGGATGGCTGTCTTGAATTGTATTTTGTGCTACCATGGAAAACACATGTGTTTTTGGAATATTTGGTGACATGTCAATGGCCACCAAAATCATTGGCTGCATCAAACACTATTCAATATACAATCACAATCGAAGGTCAGTATATATAATAGTCTACTGTTTCCCAAAATATTGAAGAAGTCGGTAAGTTTTATATCTGTTTACAGCTCCTTATGAATTCCTGCATGATATCACGTGTTTATCTAAAAAACCATTGAAATCGCAGTACCGTCAGAGCGTCGTCTCTCGATTTTGGATAGCATTAGCTGCATTAACGGAGAGCGATAACATGCTCTCACATTTCAGTTGGTTTCCTGGATCAGGTTGGCCTTGGTACAGCGTACCAGATACCATCAAGAGTGGTATGCCAGTTTTCTATTTGCCAACGTATCCTTCAGTCAACACGATATTGCTCAGGTACATATAACGCGAGGTGAATCATTTCCTGGGGCAATTCAAAATACGTTTATCTTTTCAGCGATGCTGCCTGCCCTCAATTTGGTCAAATTTGGCAACCAGTCGTGACTCTCGATCCACTTCAGTGGGCTAGATGGATGCATTCACAAAGAGTTACCTTGATCTTGTCACACGATAGACCCCTACCAAGGCATCTTCATCAAGCTAATCAGAGTGGACGGTTTCAATGTGTCCAATGCAGACAAGCAGCTGCAGCTCTGTACGCTATGCTAAAAAACTGGGCTACGTTTGTCCTAGTTGAGAATCATACTTATGTTCAATTTATATACCGTGAAATGGATAAACCACCAGTATCATTCTCGCTCATTCGCGTAAGCTCCAAAGCACTCTGTGTTGTATTGAACGTGGCTTTTGCTGGTGGTACAGAAGGTGTTGTTAGACACAACGTAGTCATAGATCTTGTGGATAGATTATCTAAATTAACGTTACCAAACAGACCTACGGAACAACGAGAGATTCCGTGTTGTACAATTGTTCACAAAGCTTTAGAAAGAATTCTTATTCGATACGAACGCATGCCCACTGATTTGAGCACCGTAGTGTTTCCAGATGGAACACAACCAACTGTCATGAAAACTACCCCAATTCCTGGTGGTAGCTTGACGACAACATTGTCACGATATTTATATCACAGTCGTTGGCTTTGGCTTGTTAAAAGACCACTTATTCATACAATTCCTGACATCGTTTTACCCAGACTTAATACCACAGCTATTGCTAGGATACTCTCTACGATCACAAAGTAAGAATCGTTAAAGATTTTTTTTATATTAAACACGAATGATAATTAAAAGAAGAATATTTGCTCTTTTATAGAATACGCTTAGCCGAAGGTTTTAGCTTTGCTTACTCCGCTGCTGGCATTATAAACATGGTTCTAGAAGTAAAAATGCAAGGTCCTGGTATGGAAGACATGTCGCATCCATGTATTATACAGTACGTTTTATTTCCACCTCACAAAACTGTCAATCCATCAATGGAACAAGAAAGTGGGTCAGAGGAAGATACCGATGAAGGTAAACGGATATCGAATTAGTTAAATGTTAAAGGAATTTCTGTACAATGCTTTAGATCTTCTAATTAAATATTACTTTACTTAGGAACTGGTGACGGAGATGGTGGTACTGAGGATAATGAGTCTTGTGGTGATTTTCAAATTGTAACCGAAGTCTGGATTGAGCCACAATGCGGTCGAGTTCAACTACCGATTCATCAGACAGCTGAATACATGCATCCCCTTTATTATCATCAGATACCAGATGCGGTAAGTTTAATTCTATATATAATTAAATACATTTTTCATCGTGTGAATCATTTCTCATCATTTTTCAAATGTGAAACATTCAATAGTGTTATTCATTACAAAATTCTACTGGTTGACGTGACTAGAATGATAAGACTGCTTGCTTGAGCAAGTTAGTCTCGATGACGATATGATATCTAGATTCAATACCTCACAATTCCGATTACATTCGATCCTTGTAGAATACCAAGTCTAATCAACTCGATGCTTATTCGGTTAAATTAATTGAAGTTTTATAATTGAAATATCTATATACATAAAACAACTGAAACTCTACAATCGATCAATTAACATGACCAATCCTGAGAACCTACAATTTTTATTGATTCTAAATCCTTAAGTTATCCGAAAAAAATATAAATATTATTCTAAGTTATTCACCAGCTTTAAAGATATTATAATTTTTTATTTCGGTATCATTTCAATGTTTAATTTATATCCGTAGCAGAGGGTAAGCGTACGTCCATTAAAGAAGAAGTACAATAACTTTGAAAGTATTTCTCCAGTTCCTGGAGGTATCGTTATCTTAAGCCGACATGATAATGTCCGTAATCAATAACATAAAAAGTCCTACGGACTGGTGGCTTTCTGAAGAGGTTTATTTTGTCAGTAACGTCTATCTCTGTGCAAACATCTCGGTTAGAGAGGACCGTATATCCACTAGCTAATGCACTCTAAACCACGTTGTTCAATATTTCAATATTTCTCCTCGGTCCAAAAATTCATGATGCCTACAAAGTTTGAGAGGAAAGAATCGCGAAATCCGTTCGGATACATTATATCGAAGATTCATTAAGAAATTATACCTCTGACAACCTCAGCATTCTCACAAACTAACATATTGAATGAAGTTTCAATAAACATTCCTTATTCTTCTCCTGTTAGACAGTCTCCCAAACTTGGATAAAACGTAATGAGCGATTTCTTTTTGTCATAAAGTTATGCAACCAAGAGTTATCTCCACCTCGAAAATACAGCTTACTCGTATCACATCCCATTTGCAAACATGACTATTCCCAGACCAGGGAAAACTGTCGAAGTTATTTGAGCAACAAACGCGTCATTTCAAGTGAGCAACGACGTTCCCTGAAAATGTCACTGAAACGCTGACTAGTCGTAGCGACACAGCAAAGTCAAGTAATTCACAGCTTTAGAAAATCATCCATATCCTAAGGTATTTAGGTCAATTCTCAGTAAAAAGCCAGTTAGGTTCTTATAAAATAATCAAACCAAATTGTTTTTTTTCATTGATCCAGTCGAGAAATCTCACCAGTGATGTTTATATTGTATTTATTATGTATAATACAATTGGCTCTATTTTATTGGCCAGATACATGCTTGGTGTGCATTTTTCATTGTGACTTATAGAGTTTCATATCTTGCTTTGTTACTCGTTCAAAGTTTATTCAAGATTCTTTGTATATCGAGACGCTTTGAATTGAAGGGACATTCATTCTTTTTGTTTATTTCTATTTTCCTTTTGGAGAAAAAAAGGAAAGAAGATTTTAGTCCTCCGGTTATTCTTGCCCCAATGTCCAACTTCTGAAATACTCTTCGACGTCTTTTGGGCTGATTCCGATTAAGAGTATCGATGGTGCAGTAACTCGGTACCATAAGGAGATAACGGTAGTTCGATTGTTTAAAACTATATTTATGTTGTATGTTAAAAAGATGTAACCATCTATCGCGAGGTATCGTTATCGTTATCGGGGTGGGGCTCCGATATCGATGAGGGAGCTAGAACGGGGTTTTCCTATCAGTCTTCACAGGTATATATAGGGCCCAGGGCGTGTTCTGGGCCCGCTAGTGATCGGATTACCTCTAACGATTAGCTTTTCGTGCGTTTTCCTTCTCAAAGCGAACGTGGCCTTCGGTCTTTTATTATTTTAATTCCACGAGAGATATCTGCCCAAAGTGTTACCGCTTACGTGTCCTCGGATAATCGCGATTCCAAGTAGCGTGACGACGGCGCGAGTTGCTTGGCTAAAAAAAAAGTATAGAATATATTACATGTGAATCATAAAAAATACTAGATACATTATTTCGACTATATAAATAATTATCATAAAGTTTCAATCAAGGGGAGCTGTATTTTTAATGGCTCTTTTTTTTTTATTTTTTTTTATAAATCTTCTGGTGTCACATACGTGTTATTCATGTTATCGGTTCACCGACCGATCATTCATCACGTAACAGTTATACGGATTGCTCGTGATTTTACAGTCATCGGTAATTGTTCATAATCGACCAAAAAAAAAAAAACGTTTTAATTTCTTCTCGTCGCACCTCGATCTAACGTGGAACAGAATTCGTCCTGGGATCTCTCTTTCTTCCTTTACGATGTCTTCGTCATTTCCTCCGGGTCTCCTACGTTCTAGGACTACAGCTCACGATCTGCCATATCTTTAGTTGGAAGTGGGGATCTAGGCAGTGAGCAATTTTGCTCTGGGAACTTGCCAGATCTAACTCTTCCAGCTCAAGGTCTCGCGGAGTATCGTCATCTATTTTTGCGTGCACTATCGCTGATTTTATCGACGATCAATACATTTCGAATTGGCTTGAATTCTTGGAAAAGAATCAAATTATTAGGGCGTCATGGTTCAAGTGGAGAAGTGGTCTCTTCGCTTTGCGTTAAAGTGAGATTCAACTCCTCCAACTTATTCCTGGCTGCTCGATCGTCCTCGGCCCTTTCTAATGTAGATCTCGTATCACTGGCTGATAAGATATATTAGGAAAAATGTATTTTGTAATTTATTTCACGAAACTTATGGAACAAATGAGGAAGCGAATTAATCGCTGTTTTATCCTGTTATTGGACAACTTCCAAAAATAAAAATATATTTTGTTTCAAGGAACATCATTTTATTGGTATACGTCATCTATTTGTTTTTGTTTTTCATTAGATTTTAATTTGTACTAAATAAAACTGTACCTCTACCCCTTCCAGTTGTCATGTCCAATACATTTTTGTTGGACGAATGAAACCGTAATTAATTGAATCGAAATTATTGATGACTAATCCAAAGATTCGCATGACATTGTATTATTAATGTTTGTAATAAACACTGTATACTATTTCTCTCCTGTTTTTTATTTTTAAGTATCACTGAATAATCTTATTATGCTATGTGCTAACAGTTCAGTTAAAAGCGCAGTTCAAGAACAGTCTGCAATAACCTTTGTTATCTATTCTATAGATATATTTTCCATGTAATTACTATATCCGTACATATGTTTTTAACAGATATATATTTCACTAATCGAACGTAGATCCTTACATATGTCTTTCTCTGATACTTCCTGTTTCTAAGTGTCATGACTACAGATTTACATGTGCAACAGTGTAATACAACGTATTACGTAAAATCTGACTAAAATCCTACTTCTTACAAGTATTTACTCGTATCGCTTGAAATAAGTAATTAAAAACCAGGAGAAGCTAGTATCATTGAGCATTACAATAGTTATTTCATTACTAATCATAATTTACTTAAGATTTCTAAAATTATTGCTAAGGTATTTTTATCCTGGTTCAATGACTCACTACTATGATATCAATTCATTTGAACACGTGATAACTGAGAGACACGCCTAACTTGTGTGGCTAAGACTATAGATATTTTTATTTCTATCAATAAACGATCAATCATTCTTCTTGGATATATTCATGTTGTTCATGTTTCTGGTTTTTTTTTTTATATCCATTTCAGATAGCTCAAGTTGACGAGGAGTGCGTTAATGCCTTATTGACGCTGGAACACTTGAGTCTATTGAGTCAGGTCATCTCCAATGAAAAATTAAATGATCCTGTGCCGGGACAACAGTTCCAGGGAAGTCATGCAGTTGCAGAAAGCACTGGGACATTTGGAAAATGTAATAGACGTGGTGCATCTACTGCATTTTATGAGGGTCCACCGAATAGTGATGAACGAATTCACTTGGTGCCATTCACTTTTGAAATACTTAATGTTCTGCCAAAATGTCAACAGGCCGAACTTCTTTTCTCTATGTTTAACGAGGGTTAGCATCTTCCTCCTATAGAAAAAGCCCTGAGGTTTCAAGTCATTGGGGAATTATACTTGCTCTCGTTCTTATCTTGAATTATTACAGACTCAGTGTGCATAGATGAAAGCAACGACGGTGCTAATGAAATTCTTATGGAAGGATTCCTTGAGCATATTAAGCGTCTTCATAACAAGGAATTGTTATTCAGCCTTGACGATTCAGAGAAATTTACAGAGATGCTGTTAAACAGATCACGTGATAACGGACCGCCTTTTCCCTTTTCTATTAAAACGGGTATATTAGAAATTTTCTTTAGGATCATTCATAAATTTATTATGACATCGTTGTAATTATATTGATCTATTCTTTTCAGAAAATTCGGCAGTCAAACCACAATGGAGATGCTTTATCAAAGGGATAAGTGTCACTCATGTAATTGTTACAATATTACCAGCATCTGCAAGAGATGTACGTCTAATGATCAGTACTGCGGGAGACAATGATAATAAAGACTATAGTAATCATAGTCAGTGCACTGGCCAAGACGAATCATTTATGAGCTCATATGATTTAGACAAGAAGGAATCTAGTTCAGCCTCATGTATAAGAAAAACCAACAGATCTGAAATATCCAGGAACTTACGAATTGGTGAAACAGACTCGAATGGTTTAAGTCAATGTACGACACCACATAGCACACCAAAAGTTAATCCTTCTAGAGAGCCAAAAGAGACGCCCAAGCAGAAATTGATTTTACCGATTTATGTTTACGATTGTTCATTAGCTTTACTGATTGATGCTCTTGTTGAGAAACTTCAATCGCCACGTGCCAAAGATATTTATCAAGATCATACGTTCAAGGTAGGTGAACAGTTCGAAGAAGACTTTGTGAACCTGAAATCCGGCTGTGACACTAAACCTTCATCGCCTGAACCTAAGAGCGAGGATTCCGATAATATATTAAATGGTAATGTTCAGTTAGATTTATTTGTATAAAGTAAGATCTATTTCAGGAACGATTTGCAATCCTTTCATTCTTACAGATCAGCGAAGCTTGACGGAGCACTGCAAGCTTTTGAGCTTAGCTCACTGCAATTGTTATGTGGTGGCTGTTTACAAATCTCTTGCTCTTCAGCATCCGCTAAGCTACGAAGATATGGAAGCTGCGGTTGAACAATGTGAAGAGCATCTTATTGAAATCAGTGTCACAAAGTATTTTCGATCCGTCTGTCGTCATCTCAGTTCTTCCTCGGGCAATGGTTTGCAATGTCGCTTAGAAACCGCTGCGTGTAACGATGTGCAACCTCTGCACAATTTAATTAAAGACAAATTTGAGAGGATAATGACTGTAGCATTTAGAACTGTGCCGGCTCATCCAGAATTTTACTATTGTTTGCCTTCTTGGACTCTTGAAAGAGTGGTAGGTTATTGTGGTTATAGATAAATTAATGTAAATACTTTATTATTATAATTGTGTATCATGCATTGAAGTGAAAAACATTTTCAGGAGAGAATGAATTCTAATAGAACAGACAGCGATGATGAATTGGAAGGTTTTACTTTTCACTCAGAGAATATGGAATGTAAAACCGATAATAATATCGTAAAAGGTAATTATTAATTTGATACCCAAAAACGTATAAATTTTATTGTAATTATAAATTTATAAAACATTCTCTGTTAGTTAATCAAGCGATGAATGCTACGTGGCCAGCAAGCAATCTTCAAGATGCTGCAAAACTTTCCAGCCGTGCTTCAACAGCATCTCTTAGCTGTGACTTCCGTGAAGATGACAATTTCAACAAGGAACATCCTCTCTTCTTGCAATTGAATTGCTCAGTTCATTCAAAGTCTAGCTTATCTACAGCATCCGTGAGGCTTCTGCCAACGTGCTTTACTGAGATAATACAGAGACTTGACGATTACGAGGAACGAGATCCGTCAGACCTGAAAATCACTCTTGATATCATCTGTTTGAATCTTCCCAAGGAAGTGCTTGAAGTCAGTTTAGAACATAGTCCTGGTCTTAGAACAACATCTTATTGTAGTGGTTCTCCTTTAAGTAGTACACGTACAGACAGTGAAAGTAGTCCTGGCAATGATACACAACTATCCGAAACGGAGGAGCCACTACAAGAAAGAATTCCTCATCTTCCGCTGTACCAGCACAACGCCATTGCAAATTTAACGGATGAGATTGAATGGCTACTACAAGATGAGACCACGACTGCTCTTCTTGATCAGTCTACACCTTCTGAAGAAACTTTGAACTTTGTCGCTCGGCATGTTTCCGAGTCGAATGAACGTTCCAGCTGCTACACAGATAAAGTTCCATTGCATTTTGTATTTCCGGCAGACCGTAGCGTTCCTAAATTCTTAGCAGAATTAAAGAAACTCGAGATAGATCGTTACTGTATAAGGCAGCAAGGTGATTTATTTTATTTTGCAAAAAATCCTGAGCGAAATTCAAGCGCTATGGAATGCATATACGAAGAGAAGAAAGATTTAGAAGATCAGATATTCGAGGAAGGTAAATGCATTAACAATTATACTAATAGAAAGATGAAATATTATAATTGTGATATTTAATTACGATTTTGTATACACGTAGATGATGAACCTGCGGATAATAAGGAACAGGAAGAAACCAATGCAAATAATCGTACTAGTCGACAAGATTCTGGTGATCCATCCGGTTGTCATTCAGAAATATCTAGTCTAGGTGAAGGACCAATAGGAACAGATGATGGATACGAGGGTGACAGTAGTAATTCCGAAGACGATTGTCACTGGCTGGCTGACTTAGACAAACGTCGAATTTTATTACCAAATTTTTGGTTGATTTTAAAAGTGCAAATCAGTCACGTAGACGTTTACTTCCATTGCAGGTATATCAAATAATACCAACCTCTTGTATGGATGAAATTTAATTATCGAATTATTGCAGATTTCTAGAACTAGCTTCACCGGAAGTAGACCGGTACCGTCAGATTCAGAAAATGGTAGTTTCACACATAAAAGCTATATGTCGTCGAGTGAATCAGTATCTCCTTTTACAAAATCTTCACGATACTCGCATCTGTGATCTCCTTCTGGAACCTGAGTCGACAGAAGATCACAATAACTGGAGAGGAGAGACAGGAAGCGAATCAGGAAGCTCTCTTCAGAATACCAATCCGATATCAAACGTCACTCCAGGAATCTTCCGTTGTCCCGTTATATGGGAAGTTCCTTTCTGTCTACATCCACGACTAAAAACCGGCCCTGGGAAATCCGGGTTGTCTCGTGGTATCAAAGCACTGCATGGTGTACTAAACCGCTTCTCGGTGAACAATAGGAACAACATGTTCGTTTATCAGGAACCAAATGAAAATGTCTTCTATCTAAGGCTTCACGAACAAACCAGCGAGACCAAATGTTTCCAAAACAAATTGTCTGAAAGTGATGAGAGATTAGTAGTTTCAAGAAGCAGTAGTGTGGCATCATTGTCGCAATCCAGGTGTCTTGGATTATCTAATGATCAGACATCAGCCAATGATTCCAGACCCAGGGTGCGATCCTTTGGAGAAAAAGAATGTGATATTCTGAACAAGTCTGGCGATTCTATTGTACTCATGGTACATGGAATATCAGAAGCTGGTCCGCAGGTCAAGTGTGAGCTCGTGCAAGTACTTCAGAATAGGCTGGATGATGCAGTACTGGAAGTCTTGTCTGTGATGCTCGCCAGGAATCCTATGTGCAAATTGACACCGGCTGATGTACATTTTATACAGAGACCATTCAAGTCACCAGAATGCATCGTACAATTATCCGTGCAACCACATTGTTTACCGAGAATGGACGCTTTGGTTTATTATCTTAGACAAAATATACTTCAATTTTTACATATACCCAAGTACACAGATCCTAGATCAAATTATCATTTTCAAGATTACTATCAGCCGGAAGGATCTGACAACAGAGTGGCTGAATCTGATATATTTTTATACAATCAAAGCCAGTCTAGTGGTAGTAGAGGAATTGCCTGTATTGCACTGGCTGTTGTAAATTCTAATGGTGATCTAATACGCAACGAGAAAGTTCCAGTTACAGATTCCAATTTATCTAACTCGTTAAAGGTTGAAGACTTTGAGGAGATAGTATCCACTTCTATTTATGAAGGCAAAGACAATCCAAATGCTAAGTCCAATGCTGAACCCGAAGCTTTGATCGAATTTAGAATTTGGAAGCAGGGCCGTGTCAATCTCGAATCTTTAATACAAAAATTACGTGCTGCTGTGAAGCACGCGACGTGGGATCTGGTTACAGAGTATAATCTTTTACCTACTGTTCTGACAGAAGCATTATCATGCGATAACGTCCAAGCGCGCTCCACGGTAAATAAGGAAACCCAAACACCCAGCAAGATCAAAACCAATAAGGGAAAGCTTCACGATAATATTGAGATTAATCACTATGAATATGGAGAAGAAGGAAAATTACATGAAGTCTATCATACGACTCTGGCTTACTGGTTTCAGTTTGCATTAGAAATTGGCGTACCTGCTGTTAAAAAACATGTGGTCGTCATTCAACGACGACATCCACTTCCGGTTGTTGTAAAAGAACTTCACAATCTTATACGTAGCAATGCACCAGATACAACAACTAAAACTTTTGTTCTTCGAGATCGACAACCATTTTTAAACACTAATACAGATAACCAGGAGGATATACTTAGCGGTAAACCCTTCAAGGCATCTGAAAGCATGGAGAGCATTAATATAGAATGGTTATCAAGATCTTCAAAGATTGAAGTTGACGACAGTCCTGTGGTGTATATTCCTTGCGATTTGTCCAAAGAGGATCATGGTACATTTACCAAATGCATTTTAGTAGCAAGAAATTTTTATCAATGGAAAGCCTCTTTTGGAAATACTGTAGAACCGGACTTGCTGGGTCCGAAAGGTAAGATCTAATAGACAATTATAATCTATATCATACCTATTAACCTTTTTTGTAACGAATATTCTCTTTTAGATCAAAAACTAGTTCAGAAGTTTAATCCTTTGATACTGGATTCAAAATTTGTACCGCGACAACGGTTTCTCTTGGCCAGAGTAAAAAGTGACAATGTACGGTTGATGAGCATTAATTAAAAAAGATACAATTAGATATAATAAGAAAGACAATGGACGACAGTATTATTTTTGTATTTTTGCAGATTATCTTATACATGTACAACTGGTCCAAAGAGAGATCTGAAATATTGATAAAGCAGACAACAAAGCTGGGTACATGGCTGACATCAAGATCCAGTTTATTCTCAAACATAATAATGCAAAAATTAGGAGTGTTTCATCACCAGCCTATGCAAAATTATCAACAGGGTGATAGAGGGAGCCTTCAGTACTATCAAATAACGGATATGGACACTCTCACAAAGTTTTCCCATGCCTTACATAACGATGGCAAAGAATGGTCGAAACCAGCAGGTCGTGGACTGTCAGGGAAGAATACCAATTTATTTTTTAATAATTCAGTTTCTCAAGTACTGAGAGATGCCAAACCAAGTCCACACCATTCTGGTAGCGTTATAGATCCAGTTATAAAAGCAGCTAATGATTTTCAAGAATTGAGACATCAGGAGAAAAAATCTAAGGGTAAAGCTCAAACTATTTTATGAATCTTATCAAAGAGAACTTAAATACCATGTATATATGTATATTAAGTATCCTTTTTCAGAGGATCTTAAGAGATTAAGTACACTGTGGCAGAGTCGTGGTGCTGCACCCAACATCCCAATATCATTAACTACTTTGACTATTTTTAAACAACACTCCAGGCTCATACATTATTGCCATAGTCCTTTACTATTTCTCCCAAATTGGAGATTACTGTCAGCTGCTACCAGAGATCATTCACTGACACCACCACCAAATGTCTTGTCGAATCCCAATCTGCAGCCACAATCTCCATCGAACATTCAACATGGGAAAAGTGGCAATGGTCATTCGAATGATAGTATCGTTACTGAATGGCATGAAGAATTATGTGATTCAATGTTATCCGAATATAAACAGTACTTGGAAGTACTGGGATTCAATCCAATTCAGGTGGAATCACATCGCAAAACGTATGTTGTGTTACGTACGTTACGCGTTGTGTTACACGTATTACACTATTATAACTTTTGATACAACTTTTAGGGATGGAAGTTCAAACAAAGAACGTTCCTGTTATCTACAGAAGTCAATGCTCGGCGGTGTTTTATTGTTTGAGATAAATTTGGCACAACCATTTTTCATTGTCAAACTGCATATAGTAGAATGCAGTCGTCTTCAAACTAAAACAAGCAGTGCCCTAGTCAATCAAGTAAATAATGCATAAAATTAGTCAGAATATCTTAGTAGTAGTCGAAGTTAATAAATTCGTAATATTTACAGTTTATGCTGAGCTTTGTGGATGCCTGTGATAAGGTCAAGATTAATATGCATCTTCATTCGTTCACTTATGACTTTCATTTACGCTGCATCCATTCATACATTGCCGGAAGTGGACACTGGTCCTTGCGACAAGGTTATCATCTGACACACTTTTTGGACGATTTTAACAAGTATTACTCCAAGGCACCTAATTACGCGAGGAATCTTGTCTACAATGGTAAGTATCTATGCTGTCAATTATTAAGAAATATATTAATTAATGTCATTAATCATTTCAGATGTAGTAACTTTAACGAACCTTGCAACACCAGCTCGTACCTTGTATCAGTACTTACTTTCTCATGAGAAAACATACGGTATGCAGGTGTTTGGTATGTCCAGTGACTCCTACGATAACAAGGATAGTGAATTCGCCCTGGTCCGACTACAGAGTACTCCCTTGATAAGCTACTGTGATGCTCAAGATATGAAACATACAGATGACTTCGACGTAACATTAATTGTGACACGGTTAGAGCAGCCACCACAAATGGAAAAAACAGAAATCACACTGAAGTATTACCTAATGTTAACAAGCAAGAGAGAACTATATCCCAAGAGAGAAGTCGAGAATAATAAGCTGGGTAAATTCCGTACGGTCTACAGTGTAGTAAAATCAACAAGCTCACACGCCGATAGTTCCATAAGCTTTAGTCCAGTGTCACCGATGTCACCACTTGCACAAAAAAGTGCAAAGCTAGATACAGTTGTGATTTCAAGTGATTCTCGCGATCTCGCGAATCAAGAGACACCCGTTTCGACAAAGGATCTTGATACTAAGCCTGACAATGGTAACGATGTGAACAATACTCTAGCACCAACTCCGCCACCAGTTCCCAGTTCACCATTAACTCAAACTTCGAGTATTCTAAACTTGGAGTCTTCCTCGACACAACTTGTACAGATTCGCCAGGAATCTATTAATTATCTAGGATATTATTCCTCGCACGAGCAACTCATGCAACAGATGATTATGTCACAAGCTCAAGCTGCACGCGAGCATATTACAAGTATGGTAGAGCGTGGTGCTTTGCATTGTAGAACACATCTACTCTGGAACAAACTCTTGGAGAACAAATCATCAATGAGTTATGCAGAATTTATGGAACTTCGATCATTGGCTCGTGTCGAGCCGTTATCCGTATTGGATTCAAGATTAAGTCCATTAATAAATCAGCCAGTGGCCTGGTATCAGGCTTTATCCAAAGTTTTACAGAATAAGTACCAAGAGCACCATAAACAATTTAATGCACCTGATGGTAATGTCACCCATCATTTGGTACTACCATCCAGTTACTTGCAAGCATTCATGATGCTGACAATTGATCTTCACACCTCCAGAGGTGTAAGTAATATTATATAAATAGATTAAAAACATTGATGCGATAGGATCTTAGAGAATATTGAAGGATCTTAAGGTCATGGTATAATTGTTCTTATATCGTCTTTTATTCATATTTTTCAGGATTTGTATGCCGTCTATAGAAAACCTGCCGAAGTGTTGAGTTCCCCCTTTACAGTGAATGATGTGTACCACCTGGTCGAGGGCTTTGTTAACGCTTGCTGTTTCCACTTGTGGATGGGACTTTACAGCCAATAGCACAATGCTGTAATAGAAACAACGTGGTGCAATGTATTCGAGAAAACAAGAGAGATAATAGTGTTTTTCTTTTTTTTTTTAATGATCCAAGCGTCTTATGAAGTTAGTCGTATTACAAGATACGGGAGGATAATGTATGTAATGTATTTATCAAAGGGACAGTCATGGAATTATTTGAGATTCGTTTTATTGTCGATGCGTTAACGTGTAACTATTTAAAGAAAAAAATATATATATATATTTTCTGTTATAATCCATGAACCGAGTTCATCACTATCACGTATTTCCGATACATTTCCCAAGCGTAAAATAACATACCTCGGATAAATATATAAGGAAAAACTATAATAAATAATAACCAGCTGATTGATGAGAACGATGTTTTATTGGCCGAAATGGCACTATAGTCACATGATCGTGCATTATACATACCTAGCGTACACGCATTAAAATTACCTACCTAGCAATTAATCAACTACGAGTACTACATGGAAGCTGAGGTCAGCAGGTAGATAGTAATGTGCGTGACCTCCTGACCCCGAGACAGTGTGTTTATATGTATATCTATAAGCACCAGCTGATCCTATTGGAATAATACAATAAAAATCGACGTGGATAAAATATAGAGTGCTAATGATACAGACATACATCATAAAGAACAAAGGTCAAAAGCTACAATTGATAGATCCTGCCGATTTTACGTAATCGTGATCAAACCTCCAAGGTGCCAGCTGGTGCACAGTTCACTCGCAATCACTCGTCAATTCCATCAGCCTGAGCCTTTGAGCAAGAATAAATAAACCAGTGAGGTAAAATTTCAACTTAATTTATTTTAATTCAATTATTAATTAGCTTAGATGTTATAGTATATCTTATATTAGTAGAATGGATCCGCGGAACGTAATAGGGTCCCGAGTATATATTCAGTATAAAAAAGAGCACGTTGGATGCTGCAGCTGGAACGAGGAAGAGGTGAAAAATTCTGAGCGTAACGCCGGACTGGCCTCGCGTCGGATCGCACCGGTTGGCAGCACGGCGTTTTTTATCCAATTTATGTTTTCAAGAAACAATCTCAAGTCAGGAGGATTAAATGTGTCTATGACTTGCCGTGATGTGGAGTAGTGAAAAGGACTAGAGTTTATACAACTAACATTCGGTCTGTCAAACCGAGCGGATCGTTCGAAACAGTCATTAATGAGAAGAATGTACTAAAAAATAATTGTAAAAAAAGTTATAAAAAACCCCACGATAAGATGCTTCAACGTCAAAGAAAATGTTATCAAGTATATAGATCGAATCCAGGCTGTCGCTTAATGGACTAATTATGATGATAATCAATCAATCATTATTCGACGCAGGTACTAAGTGTTAGCTCTATTATCCGCGATGATTAAAGTTCGGTTCTGTCGCCGGGGCGATTCGACAGACGTCCAGCGACGCATCGAGGAGACAATTGAAAAACAAAAACCGCATTAATGTAATGGGTATTTCTGGGAAGTAGGGTTTATCTTTGTATTCCTTTGCACAGCTTCTTGATTTTTGTATTATCTCTTCAATCATCTTATTCGCACGAGTTCGAGAGAATATATGTAATCGGATAGGCGCCTTAAGAGCTACGATAATGATTCGTTAAATCGTTACAACACAATGACATTAGCTTAGAATTATACGTAACACATTGAAATACCGTACGCATTACTTTCGTGCTATATATATGCTACAAGGACTAAAAACTAGAGTCGTTCGGTCGAATGGTCACTCGCGATGACTTAAAATACTGACTGAAGCGCTTTCATTTTTTTTTCGTTTTTTTTTTTTTTTCGGTAAGTTAATATATATCCTTCCTCCTTGTCAAAATCTCATAGGCGCAAACAATAAAAGAAACGTGGAATTAAAAGTAAACGATCTACGACAAGCGAACGCCGGTAGCTACCCGAAAATGAAATGGAGGAGAAAGAAAGAAAAAAAAATATAGAAAGATAAGACACCATCATAAGAAGAAAAAATGGAATAATAACAATATTATTGGCATTCGATTTTCTCGTGGATGCAATAAAATATTCATTAGCGTCGTTGCCATTTAAAGTGACGATGCGCGGCGTCGTTGAACTTCACTTGTAATTATCTCTAGCGACAAATGCTTTTAATTACTTAACAATTACGAGAGTGACGCTTACCCTCTTTAGGCTTGAGACAACTGGGTTTAACTTCTGAGGTATACAATGTAAAATTTCAGTCGTCGGTCGTATAAAAAAAAATATATATAGAGAATGAAAAGAAAAATAAAATAGATATGGAAGAAGCGAGTATATACAACGGCGGACCATGCAGTCAAGGTTTGGCACGCGATACAGCAGTGCCTGTCACTTAAAAGTCATCTCGCCAATCGCACCTTGTACTCGAGCTTTATTCTTTCTTTTAATAGTTTTTTTTTTCTTTCAAAAAGACACGAATCATCTTACGCAAATCGTAGGTGTCGTTACAGTGCGAATACCACGTCGTAAGACCCTGCAGTTTTTTGTTAATGAAAAACTAACATTGCACCGATCATGGGTAGTACATCTCTTTATCTTTGTTACATTGATCTTTCTCGTTCTGTCCTCCCATTCTCCTTTCTTGCGCAATCTTAATTCTCATTTGAGATCGATTTTTAGAACCGCATAATGGGGCCTACATAACGAATTTGTTTTGTTGATTACTCGAAGCCTATCGAACTGGCGCAAAAGCAAATTCGCAATTGGCGCAGTTGGAGCTTCACGTTAAAATAAATTGTAGTTCGTATACCGATTTAATTTCGAGCAATTTCTTCTGCCTCTACCTTTTGTTTTCTAATAGTCTATCGATTTGGATCGATGTTCTCATCGTCTCTTAATGAATTGTCTTTTAATAGGCCCTTTCCCGCGTCTTCTAGACAAGGCATTCGAATGAACGTCGTCCAAATAGTAGGTACTTGACAAGTTAGTGGACATTGATTCGTATCAATTTGCACCGCTGATCATTGTACTTGATTGATACCAATTGTCTTAATGAATATCAATAAATATTGAAATCCTGGCATTTGGTAAATACTCACAGTATAGGTGAGAGTGCTAAATCCTTTAACGTATCATTTAAAATTTTACCATGAGAGTACCAGTCATACTTGCAATGACAAACGGTACGGGATGCTTCCTTACAATAACGTTACCGCATTGATCACATAGGAATCTTAAGATCCAATACAAACCAGTTGCATCATCTTGAATTAAATATACCGAGGGGGTAGCGCTAGTATTATAATCCTTTGAGATCGAGCTGCAGAGCAAAGACAGTGTATATGTTTTTCTTTTCTTTAAAACGTATCTGAACGTTACGCGGGGGAACGCTTCTTCCACGGGCACGCTATAAACTTGTATTGTCATGAAAAATATCGTCATACTCCTGAAGAACTTATGGCGAGCGTGCTCTATGAGTCTGGAAGAGCGAGTCTTCTAAGTAGAATAATAATGAGGACGTTTGTGAGGTGATCGACGGCTACGAGAGGACAGCTCGAAGTCTTCTCCAGCGCGCCTCTAGGAGGGATTTGTTTCTATTAACACCCCATCCGAATCTAATACCCGAGTATGTATTGTTCTCGGTGATACGGCTGACGTTCTTCTCGTCGAGGCTCGTCAGGTCAGGATCAAGACTGGTGAGATTGACAGCATGCAAGATTCGCACGGCTGAAGCAAGACGAAGCTTACTGGAGGGCGAGCTGAATACGAGCCTGCGACTTTGCTTGCCGTTGCTACTGCTCTGATGATGATGGTGAAAGTAGTGGTGATGGTGATACTGATGATGATCATTCTGTAATTGCTTTGCTTTGCGGGAGAACGCCGTGCGAAAGGGCTTCCCCGTGCATCATTGTCGATATGCCTGAGGTGATATGCCATTGCCGGGTGTCACGTAGTCACCGATCATCAAACTGGGATTCACCGGATAATGCGAGGTGTTGCCGAGAACCAGCGATTGCTGGAAAGTAACACCAAGCTGTAGCGCGAAAGACACGCAGGCAGGCGCACGCTTTAGTATCCCTTTTGGAATGCGGTAACATTATTCAGATTGAGCTAGCTGCTACCCTAATTTCCCTGTAAACCGTAGTTAGCTCGACCTTTGCCATTCTTCCGTTCATACAATGTCTATGGCATTAATATAATACTTACAATACTAATAGTAATAACAGTAATAGACTACCCTATACGCAATATTAAAGGCAAGTGTTGTGCACTATGTAATATTAGCATTAGGGTAAAACGAGTGAGCCGATATCACTAGTGATGAATAAAGCGAGAGGACGACCAGAGTTACCGAGGTTTCCCCGGCCACGGTTTACCGGTTACTGGGAGTAGCTTGCTGGAAATAATTTATAAGTACTTACGGTTGCTGGCGAAGTAAACATGTTTGGTGTAATTCCACCTCCTATAAGTTGAGCTGCTTGCGTACTTGTTGCTGTCCCACCGACTCGTCCACGTCCTGTACTTGAAATCGAGCCAGGATGTATGTTAGGTTGACCTCCTATTGCATACAAATATTTTTAATCAATTGTACATTCGTTAAGGAATGTCAATGATTGTAGATATGTATGTATGTTCGGAGGGATTGGATTTCTCATAAGATACTTGCGAGTGCAAATTGTAGTTACGGACAAAACATTATGAATGGGATTATACATTGTACTGGTCAAAGGAATGAGGATATTAACACTAAACGTACCATGACCGGTCAAATGACGTGTTTATTAAAGGAATTCTAATGGAGTTAAAAAAAACTTCGGTAGGTTTAGTGTTAATGATGACATGCTATGATCGATCGATCAATTTTATCTGAAGATAAATAAATTCAGGTGGCAACGCAAAGTGATAACGTAGGACGCAAAGATAATTTATGGCAAAATTAAAAATGGATGAAATTAACGGTATCTTCGATCCATAACTTGAAAAGAGTTGTTTATTGACACGAGTTTGATTTTACAAAATTTACAAATAATTATTATCACTGGATGACACTCGTGCAGCCGCATCATTTGTAGCATCGCTACTTAACAAAATGACTTATAGTATGGAAAATCGAAATTGAATTGAGTTATAAAAGAATGTGTTTGATACACCGATAAATGAAATGAAAATTTTCAAAATTATGTGCACACTGGACAATGCTTTTATACTACTATTTTATTAGATACATGTTCAAAAATAATTGTACTGTCTTACTCTGAATAAAAATATGAATATTGAGCAATTGTCACGTTTAGAAAAAATAAAACACAAGAAGAACTTAGTTCTCCGTTTTCTAATTACAGCAATAAATATGTCAACAATACTTTACACAAAAGCCACAGCGTAGACTAAGTATTCAATGTGTTTAGTAACATAAATTATGGCTCGAAATAAATAATTAAACATCTATGATTAGTAGGTTTTATGGTAGGATACTTGAAAATGAATGACATTCATTAACTAATATCTAGAGGACATGTTTCGACAAACTATTTTGTCTTTAGTACACCGGACCAATGACAATACAGGTGAACAGAGTAAGATTACGCTACAGGTTTATTACTGAATTAGAATGAGTAATTGTATAATGTGGAATCAAACCAAACCTTACCTATTGCAAGTAAATTAGTAGGATTGACAGATCCACTAGTGTCCATGGACACTTCGCCAAGACCGTTAACAGACATCCCGTTGACCATATTTACTGCTTGGCGGGCACCCTGTGCATCAAGGGTGGTCCAGTAGGACTCGCTAGGAGAAGTATTGTTTAGGCCAGGTGGTGGCTGTGCTGCTGCACCAGTATACCTAAAGTACGGGTTCTTCAAATCCAATGTATTACTGCTACTTTCCATATTCGTGCCCTCCAATTTTAAATCTATCGTAACGTCATAAGATTGTCTGAAATCGAAAGTCGACATTTTAGATTATTTCTCTCTTGAAGAAATAAATAGATTTACTGTACATGAGTATTTGCAAACTATTATAGCCATGAAAATTGATCTCACCTTTTATTGGCAACAAGAATTACTTTTCCTGAGAGCAGTTGTCCACTTTTACAGAATAGTGGACTTTCTAAAAGACACCTCACTTGGTACCAATGTGTCAAAGGTTCTGTGGGTGCAGTACTTAGCCATACTTGTTGCGTGGAACCAATAAATGCAACATCAAACCAAAAAGCAAGTCCGTGGCAGGTGCCGCTTTCCAGTATGTGAAAGTCAACGTCTATTTCTAGAGAAATTTAATGAATAAAAATTAATTGAGTATATTCTTGAAAAATATTTGAAGTCGTAAAAAATATTGTCTTTACCTATTTTATGTAAATCAGTCTCATCGGCTGTTTGGAAGTCAACTATGTGCCTCACTGATTTAGCCATGCAAATGCGAATATCAAACGTGTCTACGATTGGTTGCCTAAAGTATTCTTTAATCGCATTGTTCCGCATCGCGGAAAGATCTACACCATGGAAACATGTTTGGTACCAGAAATTAGCTTTGTTAAATTGTTCCATATAAAGATTCTCATCAGAAAATGGTGCTATATGGAGATCACCTCTAGAAGGAAACATTCTTCCACCTGGAATGTAGAAAGATTAATCTTTCGTAGTTATTAACGTAGCGACTTTTGCATTCATTTGTAAAATATATCTTATAACAAAAATTTTACCTGGAAGGAGCCATTTTTTGGCATGAAGGTAAGTTTCTAGCATCCTCTCGTTATAAAGCATGTATCCCATTGGTTCACTCACTATACAATCAACACGTTCAGGAAGGTCGATTTCTTCTATTTTTCCAGCAATAACGATAATCTTATCCGATAGATTATTTGCTGCTACTAGCAATTCGGCATGATTTGCCATATTACTAGCTTCCACGGCGTAAACCTTCTTCGCACCAGCTTGAACCGCGAAAAACGAAAGTATACCAGAACCAGCACCCACATCTAACACTACTTTATCCTTGAAGTCTGAAAGGTTTCCTAAAATTGCTCTCTGATACGTGCTCGTTCTTATATAATCTTGCATCATGTTTTGCTGTTGAGAGAGGTAGCCATAAAACTGGAAATACTGCATAGCTGAAGATTCCTCTGTTCTCTCGTTGAATGCAGAGATGCCTCTTCCATTTTTAAGTTTTAATATTTGCGAATGGAAGTTCCGAAAGTCTATACAGAAAGCAATATTCATCTAAACCTCTATTTATATTAAAATACTACCACATAGCTAAACTTATAAATTTTTAAAAGAATAAATTTCTTTGTCGATTTATCGATAGATTTCATTGTCTTACAGTTATTAATTTTTGGATACGTTTTCATAAGCATTGCAATGGCATAATCCTTTTACAATTTATTATTAAGTATACAATCTTACCTGATTCACTTGCGAATGTTATTAATAAACTGTCTGTATCCAATGTAAATACATAACTCTGCGATGCTACTCGAGAACATTCTGTGGTATGGGTCACCGGAAATTCCAGTAACGATGTGTTATCACTCTCAGTAGATTCCCCTACACAATAAATAGAATAATTAAAATTACAGTTATAACAAAATTATTAATTTTTCACTTAATATTATATCCTGCTCTAATGAACATTGTGTTCCTGACAGTCACATAAAATACTCTATTAGAAATCATATTTAAAAAATATATATACAAAAATTATATGAATATACATGAAAGAAATATATTTATACATCAACCGAAATAAAATAATTTTTATTTTTATTTTTCATGCGTAAGACGTTTGATATATTTATGGTAAAAAAATGCTAACTCAAAATTTGTTTTGTACAGAATTCCGACTTTCATTATTATCGAAAGAGTAAAGAAAATAGAGGGAAAAAAACGTTTATTCATAAATTGATCTAGTATTGATAAAAGTGGCATAAAATCTATTCCTGTAAGAAAAAAAAATAAATAAATAAAAAAAAAACATCTCATCCATGAAAACCCTCAGAAAATTGAACTAATTAAAAAATAATCCAATTGATCGTACAAATCGTATTTGCTTGAGGAAAATTTAGTGGCGGACACTACAAAGGCGGACGAAGCAAGCGTCCGGTAAAGTGTGGTTAGGTAGCGTCTGGAAGACGGCATTGATAATAAAGAATCGATCGAATCCTACATTAATAAGGTAATACCTGAGACAAGCTCGATGCTGAGGCCTTGCGGGTCATAGTTGATATTGAGAGTAACCGGCTTGTCGTATTTCGGTGTCGACAGTCCATTGTTTGACAAAGTCGATACTGTCACCGCGCGAAATGCCTTCGCCATTTTTAGACACCGCGTGCGTTTTTGCGCGCCTCAATATCCTTACGCACTCTTCTATCTTTCCCTCTATTCACACTCCGGAACACCTCCGGAGTTCTTGGAGTTACAGTAAAAAAAATAGGATATTCACGAGCACGATATCGCGAAATGCCACTCGGATTGGAAATGAAAAGTCACCGATCGCAATTTCGGAGTTCGGACACCGGACCACCGACCAACCACCCCCGGTGCGTTACAGACACACGCACCTTGTGATATCCCCACCCCCGGATGTACGACGCCACCTTTCAACTTTTCTTTCCCTACGGAACACGATTATTTCTCTCTACTTCTCCTCGTAGCTCTTTCTCAGAAACCTTGGTCCACCCTAATTTCTTGGCAGTATGTTTTTTTCATTTTACGGCCCAGTCATGTACTCCTGCTTACTTTCATTGCTCTTTTATAGGTACATTCATCAAGAGATTGAAACCAACCCCTTAACTGAAATGCTCAATTGCTTGATTGCTTGCTACTGGAAATACGTTCCAACCTTGCCATGATGAAAACAGAACTTTCTTAATAATGACATTACGAAGGTATTTCAGGATAAAAATTGAAATTTTGTTAAAACTATTATCGGTAGCGTAACGTAACAAAGGAAATAATTCGATTGGCTTATTCGTTGAGTCCCAAAAATATGACCAACTAGAGCCATTTTAATATTGCTTATTTCTTGCTACTTTTTCAATAAGATGTACATAAATAGGTTAATGTAAATAATGTCCAATTTTCAGAAACACATTTTTTAAAATAATCCATTATAAAAATTGTATGAAAATTTCTGTTTAAGGGGATAATACTAAAGTGTGACTGGTTCACATTAAGCCAATCGTCACAGAGAATTCAATGGGTAACTATGATAAATCATTTGTACAACCATTAAGTTATTATGGATCATTTATCAAAATTGTAGCTGTATCAAGCTGTATCAAAAGTACCAACAGTAATATAATTTGATTAAGGATTTGTAAATGCTTTTAGATTGTAGCAAGTGTATCTTACTAGATTATTAATTAAAGTATAGTCTCATAAAGATATTGTTTTATTACACATTAATACTGTTTTAGAATGATTAAATTGTAAAAATATTGTAAAATATATACGAATGTTACAATTTATTAGCAATATTACATCTATCAATCAGTGACCAATTGAACATGTCAGATTGTGGAATCAAAATTTGTACATACTGCTGCCATCTGTTAGTAGTTACTAGAACTTAGTTAACATTAGTAAGGTTATATTATTTGATTTCGGGTAAATAAAGCGTCTGTTTGAATAATTTACTGAGAGAGAAGGGAATGAACAATCGTGTGACAAGGGATGACAAAGAGGCACGTCTTTATTTAATTACATTGTCAAACAATAACTGGCAATATATTCAAAGGTTTCAGAGGAGTGCGATAAGTTGCGTGGACTGATGTAGACAATAATTCAATATAATGATTTCCTCGTATTTTACATTTTTTTCACTGATATATTTATTTCGTATTTGAAACTAAAAGTAACTGATATACTGTGTAAACATGAGTACTTTCAGCATCGTTTCTTCCCTCCAAAAGAATCCATTAGTACTAGCACGTACCACATTTATAATATTTTTTATAATTATTGGGACCTTATTTTTGTACCTCAATCGAGTACAACCTTATTATTTTATCGATGAAGTGTTTCATATTCCTCAAACATTAAAATATTGCAATGGCAAATTTTTCGAGGTGAGTATTAACATTGTGATCTGTATTTATTTTTGAAATAATAAATTATTACTTCATTTTTGCAGTGGGATTCAAAGATTACAACTTTACCTGGATTGTACTTAATGGCAACTGCAATATTGGCACCTTTTGGTCTGTGCAATATAATATGCATACGATGCATAAATTGTCTAACTACTATTATAAATGTTTATTTACTGTTTGAAATCATTCAGACAACTAATAAGATTAAAGGCAGAAGTGGCATGAAGAAACCATGGATGCAGCTTACATCTGCTTATTCAATAGGACTATTTCCTCCATTGTTTTTTTGGTTCTTCTTATTCTACACAGATGTTATATCCGTTAACATGGTACTGTTAATGATGCTCTTCCATGTGCAAAGGCATATTGCAGTATCAGTGTTTTTTGGCAAGTAGTTATTAAACTTATTTAACGTTGCTAAAACATAATTTTACATAAAATGGGTATAAGAATAAGTCTTTTTATTTAGGAGCACTGGCCATATTTATGAGACAAACAAATGTTATCTGGGTAGCATTTCTTGGCATTGAACGTATTTTAGATATTTTAGAAGCTGAGAGTCCTATTCCAGTTCATGCTAGGAATACTCCAAGTTCTATAATTGTAAGTAATCAATGTCTTTCAATCATAGTAAAACACATATGTAGTTGATTTTAATAGCCAATATCACTAACGATTATACAACGTTAAATACTTTCAGATACTTTGGAAGAATCTAATGAAACAAGTACAAAAAGGGCCATGGTCTTTTGCAAAATTTATTTGTCGGATATGTATTTCTATATTTCCATATATATTTGTTGGTATAGGATTTCTTATATTTCTCATATGGAACAAAGGAATCGTAGTGGGGGATCGTACTGCTCATATACCAACAATTCACATTCCACAAATTTTGTATTTCTCTGTTTTCACTTTTTGTTTTGCATGGCCGTATATGCTTGTGCACTGGAAGGAGTATTTAAAATGGCTAAGGAACCACTGGATCATAGCAAGTTCATTTTGTTTCTTAATGATGGTAATAATTCATTTTAATACTTTAGTTCATCCTTACGTATTGGCAGACAACAGACATTATACTTTTTACGTGTGGAATAAATTTATCGGCCGCTATAAATTACTACGGTACTTACTGATACCGATATATGGTTTTACAATATATTCATTTTTATCTTGTATCAATCATTTACGTTTCGCATCGCAAATTACGTATATTGCAAGTGTATCTATGGTATTAATACCACAATTACTGTTAGAACCGCGTTACTTCGTTATTCCATACATTATCTTCCGTTTAAATATACAGGGAATCAAGAAATGGCAAATAATAGTAGAACTGCTTACCACATTAATTATAAACTTTGTACAATTTTTCATTTTCATTAACAAAATCTTTTACTGGGACGATCAAGAGCATCCCCAAAGGATAGCTTGGTGATAAAACTAACAAAGAAAAAAATATGTGACAATGAAAAATTGTCATAATGAATGCAGTATATAACGAGAAAAAAAAAACAAAGATCTATTCAGCAATATACAAAGCAGCTTGTAAATAATCGATTGGTTAAATAAAAAATTAATATTTCTATATGAATAAACTGATTTTTATTTAATCCGCGTAGTTTGCTTAATCAATACTGTTACGCAATTCTTTCACTTTTATACATAATCTTATACAGTCAATCAAGTATACCTGTAACCAAGTGAGGACAAAAAATTCACCATAAACTGTTTTATCTTATTAAAGGCCCACCTCGCAGTTTTTCAAAACGCGTACTTCTTTACGATTTATAATAATACATTTTCATTTTTTCAAAGAATATCTCATACGCATATACAGCAAGTATAAGCGACATTAGCTGTTATTACAATTTCACATTTCGTTAGCCATCACTTTAATAATTATGACTCAGTGCCATAGGATGCACTTATTAATGTTTCTTCATGTGCGCACGTCTGTAACTTGATTTAAGTACCATCCCTTAAAAGAATTAATACAATTTTAAATACATACTCCATTTTACAATATATCATACTATACTTCGAGTAGGTATACCAATAGAGCCAATACAATTATTTAACAGTCAAATGATCTTTAACGACAGTATCTCTGCCTTCTATAATTTCATGATTTTAAAAATAATTCAGATTTTACAGAACAGAGTAAATCAAGTCGATATTATTTAGGCAGAACGTCCTACGGATATTGGGGGTTTCGTTTCTTTGCTACAAAACTCACTATGAAACGTAAAGTACTTATTGCACAACTCGTTGTATAAAGTACATCGAAAAGAACTATGAAAATAAATATATTTACTGGCTATTTCACAGAAAGACTATTTATTTTTCTTTAATTTAACGTGATTTAACGTAATGTGAAAAGGGAGGATAATTTTTATTTTATCACATTTTGATGAATCAACCATGTATATCTGCACCTATATCACAGACGTGATTAAGCACGTAGAATACTTGTACGATATACAGAGTGTAAATTTAATAAGGTAACAGAGGACAGTAGTCGATGAAGTTATTCGAACTTTACGATTTATCTAATAGTTTACAAAGAACGTGCATTCATAGTCAATTTCTTTTCTTGTATCATTTTTAGAGAAAAATGGAGAGCATTTAATAGAAATAGTAGTAGTAGTAGTAATAGTGGTTGTAGCAGTAGTAATAGTAGTAATATGTAATCTGAAAAATTTATCGGTGTTATTATAATTTCTATTTATTTGAAAAAAATATATTTTCACGTAGATTTCATTATTTCCCACGCTGATGAGAATCTTTCTAATTTGGCTAATTGGTATCGCCAAGAAGAACAAAGTATAATAAGTCAGCACATAATATCTGACAGTTATTCTTTACAATATCCATACATGTTTTCTCTGTTTTTTTTTGTAATGTACTGTTATTTATATATATATATATATATATATATATATATATCGCCCTGTATAGATTTTGCAACAAAGAAATTTTCGAATTTTATAAGGTATTCAGGTTTGTATATGTTAATTATCGGTAATTTTATAGCGGCTTTAAATTACTCTCTTTTATGGTTGCACTAACCATTTTATTGCT